>JACDJE010000162.1:685898-880332 GCA_016647715.1 Pavo muticus
AAAAAAAAAAAAAAAAAAAAAAGAAAAAAAAAAAAAGAAAAAAAGAAAAAAAGAAAAAAGAAAAAGAGCTGTAAGCATTTTTTTTTACTTTATTCTTCTTGTGGCTACTCTGAATATCTTTCCTGTTTTGTCACTTTAGAGTGTCTGATTGATCTAGGATTCAATCATATGGCCAGCCTTTTAGAAAAGGTATTAAGGTCTTTGTTCTTAATGACACATATATAGGGTCCTCAGTCCTCAGTATCGTATAGCCTTGGGAAGGTATCATAAAAATGTAGGAACTAAAATTTTAGCAGTAAGATCCAGCCTTGCAATTTTAAAGTCTTTTTTCTTTTTCTCTTGTAAGTCTAATTAGAGGGGGAAAAAAGACTGTAAATGTCGAGTTTTAAACTTTTAAAAACTGAAATATGAAAGGGAATCTATTTTGATAACGGGCTGTGTAGAAGAAAGAGAATAAATAATGAGAGTCTGCTTAAAGTGGCAGACTTGGGTTCAGTGTCTTTCAAGGAATGACAAGCAGCACTGACTTGTTATTTATTGACAGAGAAGGCTAGTGACCATTAGTCATGCCTTTTCACAAATATAAGTCACCTTGGTTTAATCATTTATAAAGCAGGACTGAATGTCTACCAGTGAAAGATGATGGCTTCAGTTTTGAGCTTGGACACATGTTAATTGAGAAAATGGCTACATATTGATAGGAAAAAAGCACCAAAATATTATCTTCGTTGAATAGGTACAGACATTTGCCTACAGATAGTCAGAGATCTTCACAACACTGAATTGGAAAAAGCTAACCAATCCCATACAAGCACATACCTGCCACTGAAGACTGATACATTGTTCCCTCGTGAGTTTTGAGAAATGTCTTCTTGCATGAAGATCTTAAGTGCGCAGGCAAATCACACTAGTGGAAACAGAAGAAGAAAATGCAACAATACAGAGGAAGTACACAATCTGTCCTTGTTTAGCTGTGTAAACATGACTTCTGAGATGCTACATATGGTGCCATTATTATCTGGAATTATGTGTTCATACACGTTTCTTTGAAATTCGATCAAAAATCATTCTTTGACCAACAGGAATTTATTTGTCTTGTTCATTTCTGTCACGTTCTCTAGTTGAGATACTGTTAAGAGGAAGCATGCTGCCATGTCTAGTGGACAAAATCTATTGATTGTGCTCTCATCCAGGCGCCACTATATGTTTTTGAGTGCCACCTGCTGGCTTTTTATCTCTTAACCATTTACAGATCTGCAAACATTTTTCTGAAGGCGTACTGTTGTGTCAGGTGCCAGTTTCAGTACAGCCTTAGAGAATACAATTCTCTCATGCCTGTCAGCTGTCCTAGGGTAATGCAGATCGAAAGACAGCAACTGCATATGCATTCCAAGCCTTTCCTGGTATCCATATTTCTCTGAAAAAAACTCTGGTTATTGCTGTTTATGTATGCTCTTCTATTGTCTTGTTAGAAAAGTGCACTAGAGGGAACAAAAAAAAAAAAGAAAAAGGGAAAAGCAGAAAAAAAAAAAAAAAGGATCATGACAAATACACAATGGAGAGCATTATTCCTTATAGGAAAAGTTTATATCGAAAGCGTGCTCCCAACACTGATGTGAGAGCATACTCTTGGCAAACTATCTGCTTCGTGTCTAGGTGACACTAAGTAATTTAAGCAGAAGAAGCTATGTTCATATTATTGCTTCCCTAAAGAACATTGCCTTTGGAAATCTATGCACCATTTCCGTATGGCATGCATGTTCTGTTTGAAAGAAGAGAGAATAGGCAAGTCATAAAAATGTATTTTGTAGAAATCTAGGTCTGCGATACCTACTTGGCCATAACTGCAGTCATAACAATATGACTGTGATGTTGATAAAACTAAATGAGAGAAGGAATATCCTTTGTAATGGTCTGTTTTGCATACACAATGTCTTCTACTGTGGATGGAAAATGCAACAATGAAAAGTACTTGTTTATTCTCTTGATTCCTGTGGAGAGCAGTCAGGAATAAAGTGACTGGTAACTCACATCCATGCAACTCCCACTGGGTTTCTATTTACAAACTGCTGGAAGACAAGCTGTCTCTCCTGATGGCATTCTCAGAGGAGGCCATGGTGTTGTCTATGACATTCATTACACATGTGACTGCACAGCACCTGTCAGTCACTCTCACCCAGAGACACCCATCAGAGCCTGAGATAGTGGATAAGTTAGATGAACAAATTTAAAAATACAAAATGTTGAAATTGAGTGAGTTAAGCAAGTTATGGTAATGTAGACAAGGATCTACTGATATTTTAATTGTAATTTTGTGGTTCTCATTTGGATGTCCATTCCCTTCCATTCCTGGTGGCTTGCTATCTGGATTCTCGCCATCTGCCTGTCATAAACCATCGTGCAAAAAGAGGTAATGGTAACCTTGATATTTTCAAAATATTTCTATATGATAAGTGTCTATACATTATAGAAAAACTATGAGGAGCTCAGTGGACTATTATCTCTGCTTTTCAATAAAACTGGAACTGGAAAATTCCAGAAGATGAGAATTAATCTGTTGCTGAGCCAATATTTTGAAAGGGTGAAAGAGGTTACAGTGGTAATTATAGGCTTGTCACTTTGACATCCATCATGGCTGAAATAATAGCATGGCTGATATAGGACTCAATTATGAATAATAAAATAAGGGTAATGATAATAGTAAGACTTACAGAATAGATATTGTAAAACTGATATGATACCCTTTAGATGAGATTACAGTTTGAGTTGATAGATGTAAGAGAGCTGTTGATGCAGGGAGGTTTTTTTACGGGAAAGGGGGACTGGGGGTGGTGAAGAGTTTTTATTACACACTTAGAACAATGTGAAGTCATGATAGTATGTGCTGTGTGAGTGAGGAGTGACTGTATGAGTGATGAGTAATCATCAAGCAGGCATGGGTCTAGTGGTCTTGATCAGGGATGGTGATACACTGTTGAAGATCTTCTCAGTGGCCTGGAATAAACATCATCATTAGCTGTTAGTTAGTGTGCAGTTGGTGCAAATACTGACAGAGGTGAACATAAAGAGCACAGGTCACTGATAATCAGAGGAACAGAGATTATTGGTAAACAGGGTAAAATTGAGAAAACTGCATTTGAATATGAAGCAAAGACATAGTAAAAACCTGCAGCATAAAAGACTTCATGAGCTCTCAAGGGAAGTGGAGCATCTATTTTTTTATTTCATCACGTGTTTGTAGGTTTGTTATTTTTGGCATACTAATTCCCAGTGACCAGAAAGGTTTCTTACAATCTGGTGTTACTAGTATGTAAACACTGATGTTGTTGTTTCTATTCTTTTAGCTCTAACAGTCAAGCTTTGCTGGGTTGTGCTCTTTCTTGATAGATGGAACAAGCCTCAAAACTGCTATAAATGACAGTGGAATATGGTGATGCACTTGCCCAGACTAATCTTATGTCAGCACGTGCTGTCATAATGTACAAGCTGTAGTTCTCGCTCAGAAGAATTTGTAGATTTTTCTTATTGTACCTTCCTTGAATCATGGATAAATTCGTATTTTTATTCAGAATGCTCTTTGTTTTTCAAGTTCTCAAGATTATTTGATGATATTTTGCAGTCATTGAGTAGATGTAGGTAGATCTACAGTTACACCAATCTTTGTGATAATTCTGTTAAGTAGTATCAAGCTCATCTGGTTAATCTACATATACTACTTTTTAAAGAAGTTAATTTAAGTTTACAGCTAATACTTCTGCAGCATTCATATTCTAGATAATTTGAGGAAACCTGATTTATTTTTCTCTCTTGTTTTGTTCATCTAAAGTGGAAAAATTCCTCCTTTGTAAAGTGTTTTGAGATCTTCTGATGAAATAGAAATACTTTACCTGATACTAATGAAATAATAATATTTTACGTGATACAGTACTATCACTCTTTAATGATATGTGTTATATCTTCAATGACATTTTTTTTTCTGTGTAGTAATTGTGCTTTTCTTGATTAGGTGGACTTAGCGTTCTGGGAGTAAAGGGAGTGTAAATAAAAACTTCTGAAGGCTGATACCTCCAGCAAGTGCATCAAACATCTTTGATTAGTTCAGTGGTTTTGTGCATGGGTACTACTCCACAGTGTAATCGCATTCTTCTCAGTGAAACTCAATTCTGTTCCTTATTTTAATAACCAAAGCAGATAAAAAATTAATAAAACTAGCACTATCTTACTGAACTTTCATTACTCATCTGTCTTTTCAAATATTTAATGGATACACCAGATGTCTGTATTATATTCATTTCATCAAAGGATTTAAGGAACGTAGTCAAACTTTATACATTTCAATTTGTATGTGACTGTTTTGGTCTTTCCTCTTTTTAACAGTATTTTATAGCAATCTGCACTTATCTATGAATATGTAACAAATTTTCAGTGATGCAGAATTGTTTATTTCCTATTGTTATTTATTGTTGTGCAGTTCAGTTTAGAGGTAATACAATTTAGATTGGCACATCTCTTTCTTTTCTACTCATTAGCAGGGAGTCTTTAATCTCTTCTTTCTTGGCTTTTCCTAATAATCACAATATCTCACTTTCCCAGTGGGATTCAGTCTAAGATTGAGTAGAAAATTAGACTCACATCAGGCAGGCTGAGCTTATAATAATGCTGAAGAAGGAATATAACATAAAAAATGAAACATTTCTGTTCTACATATGGTTTTAATTATTGTAACTTTTAGAGTGTAATTCCAAATAAATAAATAAATAAATAAAAATCACTAATGAATTGAACTGAGATGGAAAAATCTCCTTTATCTTTTAAAATAAAAACATTCTAGTCCAAACATACTTTTAAAAATCTACAGTGTTTAAAGTGTAACAGTAACTGTTTACTGAATAAGAATTTGAGTCCCTCTTATTAATGTATAGGTTTTTTTTTCCTATGAATCTTTCTATCTGTATGTAGATCACACTGGCAAAACAAAAATAAATAAATAAAAACTGAAGCTCGCTGAGTACTGTACTTACTTATTTGATCACCAAGCTGATCACCAAAGATGATATAGAAATCTATTTTTATGATTTGTTTATTTTTACTCATGTTATCTTGATTTTGTCTGTGAATATGATTACAAACCTGCAGTTACATATGAAATATTTTCTTTGAAGTATGATCAAATGTATTTCTTCGTATCTATTTATTTTCTAGAATATAATCTTAATTTATCTCCAGATCAAATAAAACTTTGAAATTGGTGTGATGTACTCATGTTGAATAATGGAAGTATTTACAGAGATTTGTCCTGTAATTGAATAAGATTATAATATGAACAAAAGTAATATTTAAGTCAATTAGAAGATGATCAAAAAACATGGAGTTATTTTGTTTTATGTTTACCTGTAAAATATTTCATCTTTCTATCTGCTGCAGATTTTGTCAGCTTGCTTTTTTTTCTATAACAGCCTTTGACAATAAATTGTCAAAATAAGATAATTAATAATATTTTACAAGCAGCTCATAAATACTGGCTAAAGTGAGCAGTGTGGACTTGCAGGGCATTGCCTTATGTCTCCAGTTGGAAAGACCCTACAGCTTGTGCTAAGGAAGTCTGAGGCTCGATGCATTTCAGGAGCTGTTGTCTTGCTGCGAATTCAATAAAAAGTTGGCCTGCACACCCCTATTAAAGTAACAGCACTACACAGAAATATGTGGACTGTTTACTGGCAAGTACTGATAGATCAAGTTCAGGCTTAGTCAAGGTCAGTTATAAATGTTATCTTTCTTCATTAAGATTTTTGTCAGATCCATTGATGTTTTCAGCAAGGTATTCAGCTTTGGAGTGGAGGAATCCCATGCTGAAGCAGGGAATTGCCTCTGCTGGTTGTGGGGTAGCCCTGTCAGGGAGCAGCTGCCGGGCACCATTGTCCTCCACATGGCAGTGGCATTCTGCTGTCATGGGGACAGAACCAAGAGCAGTGACGGGATCACCCCGAGTGCATAAAGTCTGCCACTGGGGGGTGCAGCAAACAGGTCAGGCAAACAGGGCATGGTCCGGCAGTTTGTGTGGGCAGTTCGCAAGGGCAGGCAAGCAGGGAGGACGAGGAGGGCATGGTGTCTCTGCCCACTCAGGAGGCCTGCTGACCTGTCGGCTGCCTCCCAAACAACAAATCTAGCCGTGGTGTCCACTGGGCAGAAAGCGAAGTTGTCTATAACTCAAAGATCCAATTTGCATCTGGGCTAAATAGAGAATTTTCTGTGAATACAGATGTGTAATGAAATCCTAAAAGCAACCTAAAGTATGTTCTTGAGTAGTTAATTATTTTTACTGGTGGAAGATTTTGCTGAAATATGATTGTGCTTTGCAGACATAGATATTTTCTGTTTTATTTTTCTTTAAGCCACTCTGTGGAAGGCAAACTGTATTTTCTACATCTGAAGGAGGCACAAAATGTCTAAAGGCTGGAATAACAAAAGAGTGTGCTTTTATTCAAGTACTCTTAGTTATCTCCCAGGCTTTCCTTGTTAAGTGGAGTAAATGTTCTCGTAGCCCCATGTCACGATGGTTTACCCTCATGCACATGAGAAAGTTTCAGAAAATGACTAGCTGAGCTCTGCTGTCCTGGTATCCTAGGTTCAGCATCTTACCAACCTTGTCATTTCCACTGTTGATCTAGGCCTGATCTTCGTATGATATATGACTTCTTTTTCATATGTTGGCTGGCTCAGTTGAACATGTTTATATGCACACCTATCCCTTTTGTTGAGATTAGAAATCAGGTACCCATATTTGGTGTTCAGATATAGCCTTTCATTTCTTGATTATTTTGTAAACAGAAATAGATGTCCTAACAGAGTGAGATCCATATTAAATATTTGCGGTTTTAAAACTTACAAAGGTAGCTTGTTTGAAAAGACAATGTTTTAAAATGGAGGATTTTGTTGCACTAGTTTTCTGCTAGTATATATTTGCAATATTAAGCATTGGGAAAGTCACAGAACTTGGTGGCCTCTGGTCTTTGAAATAGATAATTCTTGGCGTATTCATTTTGATAAAAGGCTAAAAATAACAGTGCTATTCTTCTGGTTTCCTCAGCTAGAAAGAAGCTATGTGGTTTCTGCCTTTACTTGCTGGTGAATTTTTGAACACTTCTCATTTTTATTCTCTTTTGAGGGCAGGCGTGAAGCAAGCTGATTGTTTATCTACTTCTCTCCTAATCCCTCCTCAGTAGCTTTTAAACCACCTGTTCAGCTTCATCTGGATTTGAAGGAAGATGATAGTTTTGAAGTTACAAGAAGTTTTATGAAAACCCAAAGCTGGACAGAGGAGTAAAAGCTAAAATGTTTTTCCCTCCTGAGCTCTCAGGGAAAGGCAGGAACAACTCAATTGTTATGTATTCTGTTTGGTTGCTGACAGCTGGCTGATCAGCATGTTAATAACTTTCCAGTCGCTTCACTTCCTATCTGTTGGGTAGTGAAAACTCACAGAGATTCTTAGAAGATAAGATGAGATGTAGGGTAAGGGAAGATGTGTGGTAAGGGAAGAGACGAATCAGGAAACGAACTTAAAAGTGAGTATAAGCATAGGAGGCAGTAAAGTTGTAAAAGGTGAAAAAAACCCAACACCATACAAATCCATATGTAAGAAAATCTGCTTATTTTGTCTTTCGAAGCTCAGAATAAGTTCTCTGTGAATATAATTCCTTGAGCGGGACTTGATATGTGAAGGAGGAATATGGTTCAATACCTTGTCATTTTAAATGTGGTAGATATAAAAATTAGTGAAATTGTCTTCAAGGGAAATTATTTTGAAGTGGCTGATGGTTTTTGGGGACAGGGATGGCGAGAAGGTATGCACCAGATACAATAATTCACTCTGAACTTTGTTGATGCATAATTCAGGCCTCTCTTTTAAAACTCATTCTTGTTAATGGAGATCTTCACATCTTTCTGCTGCAGGGTTTGTGATACTTTTCTATAAATCATTTTTTCTCTATTTTTGAAAAGAAAGTAGGGATATTTCTACATAAAATATTAAGGAAAAATAAATGTTGTATTTATCATTTGTTGAAATCTGGTGTGATAGCTGAGTATATATTTTTTTCCTCAGTGATGACATAACGTCTCCTTGGTGTCTGAGGTTAGAAGATGTCTGTCCTTGGAAGACTGTTTCATGAGCAAATGCCAGGAGAATACTCTATAAGTGAAAGGACCTGTTTTTGATAACTAATCTGACATCTAAATTTTTCAAAATTTGATGTTAATTTCCATGTTTGTCTTGCAGTGCTAAATCAGTTATACAGATTTGTTCTGATTTTATTGAAGTTAGTAGCATCCTTTATAAAGCAATCTTTAGATCATGTCTCTTGTATAAAAAGCATTTTGGTGTATCATCATTTTCCTAGTAAGCCTGATTAAATTATGTACTCATAAGTAACTGGAGTTCAAAAATTCAGAATGGTTATAGCTAGGAATGGAAAGAAGAAGTAGGGGTTTTCAGTGAAAAATCAGCAGCATTTCAGAAGTCAAAATTGTACCAAATTGCATGATACAATATGGATGCAGAATTTATTTGGGTCACTCACAAATGTTCTAGTGTAACCTTGTGTGAGAGGTGATGTAAGTTTTTTCTCTACTAAAACTGACACTTCCAGTATAATATTCTAGTATTTGAAATTTTCTGCATTCCAAGTCTATTTTAGATAGAAAAATGGTAAGAATTACTGGTAAAGTTAACTGAACTGTCTATGAGAAATAGCAAGCATGATATTGGTGACTGCAGTTGATATAGCAGCAAGAAATTCTGCAACTCATACATATGGAGGCAAACAAAGAACTATATCAGATTGGAAGTGAACTGGGGCAGATTAATTAGGTCCCTCAGCAGCCAGTCAGGGACTTCTGAGCTCTCTGGTGTGCTTTCACACTGTGTGCCTTCTGAGTCTGGAGTTTGCAGATGCACTAAGCAGTGGCCCAACTCTGCTCCCACTGCATTACGTGATGAAATTTCCAGTTGAAGCAAAGTTAGGCCAATAGTGAACACATAAAAAAAAAAATCCATCCTAAGTGTACATCAGTGGTTACTCTGGAATGTGAATAATGAAAAATATTTGCTGCTTAGAGTATAAAACATATTTCTCAAGACATTTCAAGTTGTTGCTCTTCACTAGTTCAGCATATAAATACACTGATTTTAATACAAAAGTCTTGTCAAGTACTTTAGATTCAACACAGTAAAATGGGATATATATTTTTCTGCCTGTATTTGCAAGTAAAAGTGCAGGTACATCATAGATAAAAAATAAAATAATTATTTTTAAACACATGCAATTTTCCACCTGAGAACAGAAAGACAGATAAATGCTAGTCGTGTAGCTTGATAGACTAATAGAAAGGCACTCCAGTACAACACTGACAGTAGAGGTATAAAAGCCTAATTAGAATATTTATAACTTGTAGCTTGTAATCAATCTAGACAAAGGAATGTGTCTCCGGATTTTTGTAATGTATTGCATACATTTGTGGTACTATGCAAATCACTAGAACTTAAAATATATTCCTTAAAATACAGTGATACTTGTTAATTTACAATATATGGCATAGTTGTGGATTAATTATTCTACCTTAAACCCCCTCCCCCGCTCTCACTGGCTGCATAACTGATCTCATGACTATCTATTATTAAAGATGTAAGAGAGGAACATTTTAATTTTCTTAGAAAATCACAGCTGTCTTAGTAGAAATATATCCTTATATTTATTTTCTGATTTTAACCTAGTGTTTGAAGAATGTTTATTCCTTATGCCGTTGCATAGAATAATGCGATAATAATGATGGTGTACCTGGAAATGGAACAGCAATCCTTTAATAAATTTTCTTGAATGGCAAGACATTGTCATTTAATTTCGAGTAAATGTACCTGGTAGCTGTTCAATTCAGTTCCAGTTTGTTAAAGATTGTTCTACAAATTCAAAGTCTAGTGCAGTAAGTGTCCAACCTTTTGGCTTTCCTAGGCTATGCTGAGTGAAGAGGAGATGTCTTGGGCCACATATAAAATAGATAATATTTTTAAAATAGATATTATTTCTAAATATATTTTTTATTAAAGCATGAGAAAGAGAGTGACAAAAACATTACTGAGTTGGACCTGTACGGCTTTTGCTTCTTGATTAGTCTGCCTTTTTAAAGGGACAAAGTAAAGCACAGGACTGTTTCCAAGTCATTCAGACTTTGTATTGCGTTTAGTGTAAATCATAAAACTCTCCATATATTCATGAGAAATGAAGCTCTCATTTCTTGCGGGAAATGCAGTATAAGCTAGGCTTTCTTTACAGATGTTACTACTTTTTAAAAACATTGCGTGGTACCTTCCAGTCACAAAGGAATGATTCCCTTTTGTGTTGAGAAGCACTCAGCTAGGGAACAATTCAGCAAGAAAAATTAGAGATGATTATGACTGCGGGCCAGAATGTTTGGCATCAGGAGAACATCATGCTTCTATCAGTTAGTTGGTAGATCACTCTAGCCATAGGAAGATTTTCTTCCTTTTTCCTTCTTCGTTGTTCAAAGTTGTGTCTTCTAAACTTGTACACTTTTACAGGAAATCTGCAAGAATTCTTCGTGTTTCTGAATAGATAATTTACCACGTTGGTAAATACTTGCTTGGAATTCCATGTGATGGGTTAATTTTAGGGCAGTGGCTCACTCAGTGAGGTAAGGTAGAGAGGCTGCCATAAAAGGCTGTGCTGCATGCATGTTCTCTCCTTAAAACTCATTCTTTCTAGCCATCTGTCCCAAAGTTTACTCCCAAAAATATGGGGAAGTTGTCACTGCAGGGGACATGCTAACAGATGAAAAGGGGAGGGAATTCTGTCTTGCCTGTTTGGTAAATGTCCTGTAGGATTGTAGATTTTAGGTTTGAGGCTTCTCTTTGAAAGTGTGCTGTAGGTATCTTTTGAAAATCAAGACTGATGACTGTAAGATTTTCTGTGTAGAAAAATGGGAGAAAAGAGGCTTTATGAATCATATATTTTCTGGCTGATTTTCAGAATGGACATGCCATTCACATTGGATCAAGAGAAATTACCCAATTCATTCACATGAAGTTGTATGGAAATGACATTTCAGAGGCTACTGTCGGAGTATTGGGTGGCATAATTGTTATTTCTCAGTTAATTTTTCAGTGGTGAAGGAGTTCTTTGTTCTTATTCGAAAGCAAATAGCAAAAAGCACACCGTAATTTTTAGGGTGAGTATACTTAGACTGAGCAATTGGTAGAAATTATTAAAAAAAATACTACAAAAAATCATCTCAGCTTTAAGTGTGTACACAGTTTTATTTTACAGGAAAATATGCACTACTTATGTGCATTGGAAATAGACAATTTTAGTATGGTTATTATAAATAGCTAGAGAATGGATAGAAAACATTTTACCTTTAACAGAAAGGACTGTAAATGTTCTGTTTCTTCTTATCTTCTAGATATATGGCATAGCCATCAGATCATGTAACATTCATATCTTGTCCAAGTTATGTGTTTACTTCTCTAAAGCAGAAAATGATCCAAAATGAGAGACTGAAAAAAGGATGGCAGAGACTAATATCCAGAAGAATGACTTTGGATATGGAAGAGGTATGTCACTTATTCAGACTTGTAAAACCTCGAGAGCTGACAGTGAGGAAGAACCATCCTGCTTTTCTAAGAAATGCTCCAGACTGTACACATGAAGAGCTGCTGTTTGCAACTCAGTGTGGGGGAGTCCCGTGAATATAAGGAGGCAGACTTGACAACAAAATAGAGGGTAGGTTGCTGTTTACAACAAAATGGAGGGGCCAGGGAAGATAAGCGGAGTTACTGTTTGCAAATTAACGGAGGGGGGGGGGGGTTCGTTAAGATAAGGAGGCAGAGTTGCTGCTGCGACACAATGCAACCCCCTAAAGGTTTCACAATAGCCTTTATCCAATGACCATCAGATTGGCCCAGAGGCCCTCCCCACATTCTGGTACACATGCTCAGAAGTGGGGGAGACATCCAATGCATATGTAACCACTTTCTTGGAAATGTGACGAATATGTATATGCTATGCCTATAAATGTGTAGTTGCCGCTTTCCTTGGTGTGTGACTTAGGAGGAGCTACCCCCTTGCACCCAGCGCCATAATAAACATACCTGCTTATAACCTTACATGAGGTATAAAGTTTGATTCCGTATGTCATTGGTATCCAGCTTTCCTGCCAAGCAGCAAACACTTTTGCTTGCAGGACCGTAGAGCCATGCAGTTATCTTGTTCTTTATCCTAGTACTGGAGTTCTTATACACAAATATTCACTAGACAATAAACAGATTATTCTCATAAATTAGGATAATTTCTTGGGGATGGATGGATTTTAGACAGTACCTGGGCAGAAGTATATTTTTCTCACTGATCTTTTTTTTGCCTTTTGTTATGAGCACAAGTTACACTGTGGATCTGGAGAGTTCTGAAGAAAAAGTTTGGGGATGAGTGGTTTTGGTGTTTGTGAATAGAGAAGGGAAAAAAATCTCCTTTTCCATTGTTGTTTATTTTGTTTTTAATTAAATAGGCTATAAAATAATTGGAAGATGATCTGAAAAGGCTGTTGATTTTTTTTTTAATTAGGATTTTGGTGGTACTTATAAGGTTCTGGTAAATACTTCTACATTCAAAGGCAGCATATCTGAGAGGCTGATGGAGACTGCATTATTTGTGGCCACTGCTAACTTCTCAGAAGACAGAACTCAAAATGGTGGGCAAATCTGCAGCAGCTCATTCATGTTTTTAATCTGCTTTGTGAAACGTGTTCTTGTGAAGAAAGAAAGGATATTAATATAATAAAATATAATGGTGGTAAGTTTTTTTTTGTCATCATTCAACTCTTTGCATGGATATAAGAAGCTATATTAAGAAAATGTATGTGACATACAGTTCGTAGAAAAAAATTAAAGAAGTGAATACAAATCATTATTCTGGGATGTTAAAGTAGGATATGAAATAGTAGGTGGCAAAAGGAACAGTGATGATCAATTCATTTTGCCACTGAAGCGAACAAAATAGCAAAGAGACAGCAGGGCCGCTGAAAGGATAGAACTTTGACATAACAGAGGGCCAGAATGAATTCTTCACCCTAATGATTATGGACTGTGGAGATTGTAATATTCCAGGAACAGAGAGTGATTTTGTTCACATTTTTTTTCTTCTTTCGTAGCACATGAAACATTAAAAGTCTTTATCACTGTATGAAAGCAGATGATAATAAGGCAATTAGAACGATCAAAAGCTGACAAAGAAGCAGGCTTAGAAGAATCACAGATCAGGATTCAAAAGTTATTAGCAATAGAAAATGGAAGGTCTTCTGCCAAGAGGGCTAATAGATGTAATCAGTAGAAGGGGAGAGAAAGATGTTTCTGTCGAGTAGAGGGAGCTAAGAGAACGCACTGAACTTCCTTGTGAAGACATACATAGAAAATGTTGGCAACATTACAGGATATTCATGTGTAAAACTTGATGTGTAGTGAGATGTCTCTTGTCATTAATTTATAAAGAGGACACCAAGACTGATAAATGTCTTTAGTTCAAATATTACTAAATTAGTGGACAACAGTGAAACAGCTACATGGCAGAATTTATTGAGGTTTTAGGAAAACATTTGATATTCAGACAGATTTACTAAGTCATGTGGCATCATATCAGTCAAACCTGTCAAAATAGTAAGAAGAATAGTGTGTACAGAACAAGCATTCATTAATGAAGAGCAGCATGATATAGAAAATGTTAACGATTTGCGTAAGCTCTTTACACTTACTTTCATGTGATTATCAGTAACAGCCTATCTCAGATTTTAAAAAACAAGCATTTCCTCACGTCATTACATGTCATTTGCAGTCTGATTCTTCTGTATACTAGTGATGCATGTACTTGCTGACTTTTCCTACACATCTTGCAGCTTCTCATAAACCTCTTAGAAAGTGCTGATCATGGTGAATGGGAGAAGGAGTAAAGGAGGTATCTAATGGAATCTAGAACAGTTTAGGAATAACTAAACAGCTAAGCAGATATAGACTGAATTGCCTTGCTTATTCCAGCTTTCTCTTTTTATATACTGCTGCCTCAATATGAATCTTGTGCTCCTGGTACAATCTTACTACTTCATTAAAGTATTTCCAGTTTGTCAAAAACTATACAGAATGGCATCACATACAAAAAGTATTATCTTCTTGTTGGAGAGAAGTGAAGGTAGCATTACTGTGATTCATTTATAGTGCTGGGTAATATGTGGAGATGATCATGAATACATTTACTTTTGTAGCTGAATAAGCCACAATCTGCAAAGACTTCCTTGAAGAATAGTGTTATGAGTATAGTACATTACATTACAGCTCTGCTGCTACACTTAGGACTCAGTTGACGCTTCCATTATCCTCTCATGATTTATTGCTGCTGTTCATATTACAGAAGAATCTGGAAGTCCCAACTGAGATCATGTCTGCATTGCACTGCAGAGCTTTTACTCAGAGTGGGTAAAATATGAAAAGTGGGATGGGAAACAAAAAGAGGAAATGAATTGCCCAATTCACTTTAGGAGGTGAGAGATGACAGAAGTCCAGTCTGAAAGCTGAATAACCACAGAAGCAGAGACTTGAACTTGCAAGAATTTGCTTTCAGCTCTCAGTTGGCTTGTTAGCTCAGCTCTCTGGTAATATGATCACATAGATTTCAGCTGTGGACAATTCCACTAGCAAACAAAATGAGTTTCCATCTACCTAATACAAATGGATATATTCACACTGGCAGAACCCAGTTAAGAACCTATATTTCCCGATTCTCAGTGTAGCTAACACCTCACTCTATTACAGTCCCCATTCAGATGGATCTTTATGTCAGGTATTGTTGCTAGTTTCTTCCAACTAGATAGTTTCCTAAAAAGTGGGTCTTCTTGATTTAAAATATTTATGTAGATCAGGTTGTTATTTCCTAATAAATATTGCTCATTTGATCTACTTATGTCAATCACTGTATACCATTGGATTGGATTGCAGTGAGAAAATGTAAACACACTGCTCAGTAAAAGAAAATTTTCCACAAATACAGTACTGATATTTTTCTCTGGCTGTTGGCAAAACATGTTACCTAATGCTATCTAGTTTAGTTTTTATATTAATCAAAGGTATATTTATAAGTATCTATTTTGATTTATATACTGTATGGGAACTGTTGAATCACGGCCTGAACCTCTGATTAACCACCTGAGGCAAGCGCTGAGTCAGCCATGGGAGCACAGTCTAGGTGCCGGCTCCACCTTTCCTAGACCCCATTTAAGGGCTGACTTTCCACTGAGGAAGGATCTCTTCCTGGAGATCACTCCTTCTGGAGTTCGTTTGCGAGCCTGTAACACCGGTGAGCACCTTTCCTTTATATCTAACTATTCTTACCAGCCTAACTCATCTGTAGAATATCTGTATACTTACTTACCTTGCATATATCTAGAGAAGGCCTTTATCCTTATATGAATTACTAATGCATAAAAATGGTTTATAGCCTTTTCAGAGATGCAAGGGACGATCAGACTTAGAGCTCATAATGAATGCAAATACTGATTTGCTGATATGGAGTAATTTGTGTTATCTGAATATGGTGCATATGTTGAGTGCAGATTGATTCCTGTTAATCATCTTTGACCATTCTCCTAAATCCATGATAGTCCACTGTTAGCCTTCACTCTCCATTGGATTTTGTACTGGCTATAAGGGACTGTTAAAGGGTGAGCAAGTCTTGCTGATTACAATTTGGTTCTCCAGTTGGCAAATCAGTTGATGAATAGGGATTGGGAATCCCAGGTTGGTGTGATATTGTTGCAGGTAGTAGTGATAGGCATCTGCTGTTCTTTTACTCCTAGCAACCCCACTACAGAATGTTGTCTTTGAGTGACCAGGCAAGGTAGACAGTAGGTAGACGGCTTAACATCCTCCATTTCTAAGGCAGCTATACTAAAAGCCCACCAATACCTTTTTGGGTCCTTGAGGTACACTTTCCTGAGGTAATCTATACCAAGGATGCATGGAACCTCTGGGCCAGTCACAGTAGGGTGCTTTTGCCACTCATTTCTGGCTAGGCTCACTTTGGCCTCCAATACAGTTCACTCTTGGGATGTGTCTTATCACTCCAGAAATACAGATACCCCTTTATAATGTGATGACATTGGAGTACATTAAGCACCAGTGTCCACTAGACCCTCGTATTTCTGTGGTTCTGATGTGCCAAGCCATTGAATCCAAACAGTGTGATAAATCTGATTGCCCCTTTTTTTCCACTTGACAGGAGGCAGCGTCTCTCTAGTTCTGGTTATTGTATTAATTACTCATCTCTTGTATGTGAGAACCAAAAGACTCATTGTCAACCTTAGATTGGACCGTTTTCTCTGGAGAACTGCTCTCTGGAAACTGGAGGTATCATTTTCCTGGAAGGATCCTTTCTTTTGACTGTTTTCTCTTATAACTCATCTACACATGCCTGTAGGGTCAAGGCGAGTTTTCCATCCTACTTCTTATCCTCTCCATGGTCATGCAGGTAAAACCACAGGATGGTACATGGTGTGTACCCACTATATCCTCTCTCTCAAGCAGAGGGATGCTTACTTCTAATAGGTAAGATACTGGTTTGTATAGGTGGGGAGCAAGACATATTGTCTTTGAATTGCTGGAACTCCTGGGACAGTCTGTCAACAGCAGAGACACAGGCCTGTAGGGAGGAAGAGAGACTATCTTCTTATTGCTGAAGAAAGATGGCCACTTCATTCACCATTGGCCTTTTGTTGTCTTCCCAGCCAGGGTGCTGGCATATGATGATGGTGCATTCTGTACCACTCATATTATGTCATCTGGATCTTGGGAGTTGATATCATTGTTCAACTTAATACTCTACATCACCTTTACCATTGCGATTTCCCTCGAGTACTGGATACCTTTGTCCGTGGTGGTCCATTTGCTTGAGTTGCATACCAGGTCTTCCTTGAAAGGATATACTTCCCTCTTGGCTGAAAGGAGTTGCTGCCATAGGGTGAAAGAATGTGTCCCTTTTCTAATTGCTTTGTCAATGGCACTTTCCCTAGAAAGAGATCCCAGCTACTTGGCTTCGTTGCCTGTTAAGTCCAGGCTACTGGTCCCACTGTCCCAGCACTGAAGCAGACAGATGACAAGGTGCTCTCCTGGACAACGGCCATAATCCTTTCGCAAATCTTGTAGCTAACTGAATGTTAGGAATTGCGTGTATTTGTGATGGCCCTGCTCCATCTTCATCTTCTTCTTCTCCAAACTTATAAGCTTCTCTCTTTGCTAAACATTCTGACTTTTGTAGACATTTTTGCATCTTGCGTATAGGGGCAACCGATACTGGCATTGGTGGGTTCTCTGGTTGAACTGTGGGGCTCATCACAGGGATTGGAATGATCACAGGGCTGATTGTGAGGGTCACGGCACCTGTCAGAAGGTTTAGAGTAACAATAGGGTTTTTCGGAAATGTCAGAGCAACCACAGGACCCATCACAGGGGTTTGGAGCTGCTGCAGAGCTTTGTGCAAAGGTTGGAGCAGTCACAGGATCTGTCGCAAGGGTTGGAGCTGCTGCAGGGCCCATTGCAGTAGTCAAAACAACCACAAGTTCATTGCAAGAGTAAGAGTGACCACAGGGCGGTACCTCGGGACATGGTGCCCCTCCCCTGGGAGGAATTCTTTTCTTTTTCTCCTTGCAATACTTGGCGCAGCTAGACAACCTGTAGCACGAGTTGAAGCAACTGCAGGACTTGTTGCAGGAATTGGAGTTGCTGCAGGGTCTACCACAGGAGTTGGAAGGTCCATTGCATTGTCATCAGATCCAGAGGTATTGTCTTCCCCTTGATGATGCTGAATAGTGTTGAACCATGTTCAGTAGGCGTAAGCCAGGCCCCAGCACACTGCAGTGATTTGTGCCTCTCTAGAACTGCCAGGGCAACAGCAGGCCTTTTCCAAATCACGTGCTAGTTCTTCTGGATTCTGCAGCTGTTCAGAGGTGAAATTCCAAACCACTGGATGTGCCCAATGCTCTAGGCATCTGCTCATATGATCCTACATCTTCTACCACTCATAACTATCCTGCCTTGGGGCAGATCTCGGGACACTATACCTAAGTGTTTAAATCTGGAACACGTTCATGACACATAGCAATAAGAACAGACTGGTTTGAGCATCCTGAGGATATTCAATGTTCTTCAGCTGTTTTAACTAGTCTAGAGAAATACGTAAATGTGAAAGAGAAAGGGAGGCTGAGGAACTGCTGGAAATGCCCTTCACTGAGAATGATTTTGGCTCTGTACAACACTGCTTAACTGCATCTGTAAACATCATTGTGTTATTGACATTATTTTTCTCCTAGAGCCAAAACATAGCATCATACCAGACACTGAAGAAAATAATTCAGTTCCAGCTGAAACTAAGACACCTAGTACGCTACAATCCTGTCTTTCCCTACTTAGCTTCATTTTTGTGTCCTATTGGCTTTAAAGCTAATAAATTATCTTAAGGCTGTCTAAATTTCAGGAATCTATTGAATAGCAGTTTGAACAACATTTTGTTTCTACTGTGATCAGATAAACCATAACCCCACAAAAAGCTTTCAAAATACATGAAACATCTAGCATCTGAACCTAGGCAGCTGTTTGGCCATGTGATTATTCACATCGCTTCTCCCTCTTTTTTTTTTTCCTAAAATACATGTTTATGTGAAGTTAAATGTGTTCATTTGAAAGTTTATAGAAAGTGATGTAAATAAGTCCCAAATAAATCATGATACTTTTGCTGTTGTTTAGTGGTACAAGTTAAATTTGTGATGCTATATTAATAAATAGTTTCTATGTACCCCTTCAGTCTTTGATATTGCCAAGAAGAACATGAAAATAATAGTGTTCTGGATTTTTTTTTTTTTTGAACTATCAGATTTTAGGATGCAAAGTTAACATGGAAATCATTAAGAAAAAAAAAAAAAGGAAACTAGTTAAGGCGAGTCTTAATTTCAGCGGAAAGTTGGTGATCTTAGTTCTAATGCTGCTACAGTGATGAACACATAAATGCATGCAAGTGAAGAAGTAAAGAAAAGAGGCAACAGAAAAGCACTGAGCATAAGCATCTGTCATTTCATCCCTGTCAGGAGATGACCATCTGAAAACAGTTGCAGAGGCTAACATGGTGGCAAGGGTGGCTCCAATTTTCAAACTGAGAAGCATTAATACACATTCTGAAAGGACATTATTTAATTAGCACGTGGAAAGGGACAGAAATTAATAGAATTTAGAAATAGAATAGAAATTAATGTGTTTTCAATAAATGATTGTCACTACATAATAACGATATTAAATGTGCACTAATAATATTAGATGCAGAGAACTGTGGTTTTACTTTCTCATGTTGCTATGTGCATACAGTATTATGAAAAAAGATTTTGTCCCATCCAAAAGAAGACAAAGAGCCAGGATGCAAAGCCAATTCACTATGTATATAATTCAGTGAGACAAGGCATCAAATTCACTTTGTCAGCTGCTTCCCACTAAGAGCTTACATGCTCTTACCGTATCCTAAGCGCAGATTGATTCTGATCTCCTCTCACTTCCTATGTTCTTTAGACTTGTGTGAGACCAGCAAAGGCCATGCTGTTGATGCAGATATGCAATGCAACTCTTTATGCACAAGCTACTTCCTGCACACTGCTTTACAGAGATCATATTTCTGTCATCTGACGCAGCTATGTTTATAATAAATAGTTATTTTTTAAATTGTACTAATGAAGTAACTAGTCTGGTAGTAAATACAGTATCTCTATGAGGACCTTTATAAGCTGTACTAGCAAAGTGACTATTTTGATGGTAAATAATATATCTTTGTGGAACAGTCTGTTGGTGTGAAGAAGGTCACAAGCTAAGGTAGATGTCAGAGCTATAATGTCCACTCCTGTATATGATATGGAAATATTATATTAATTAATTACAAATCCATACAAAACATTAGTAATAAAGATAATAATAAAGATAGAATTTAGAAGTCCAGACTTTTACTGAACTTTCCGAGTGCAGATTTGAAACAGCTTTTCTGCTACTTCTTAAATCTAATCTGATTAATTCTAAGGTATATTTGTTTTCATGATTTTGCAAGGCAAATACTAACGTGTGTACATGGAGAGAAAGGAGGAACACTCCCCCCACATTTAGATGAGTCACTGAACTTTCTTTCCTGAGAGCTAGTTCTGGTTTAGAATTGCAGTGAGTTTTGCTTAAAAGTGCCTTGGCAGTGATGGTAATATCCATGATTTATCAGTTCATGCATTTGAACATCCTTCATTATCCCATTTTTGAAAAATGCTGCGATTTAGATCTTCATAAAATGAATAAATAAAGTTAATTAATGCTTAAGTGTGCTTACTCTAATGTTAAATTAAAGAAGTGAGGTGCAAGAGCCAGTGTGGGTGCCTGGCTGAGGTCCACAATGTGGGATGAAGGGCTCATCCTAGCAGAGTGCTGTGTGTGTTTTATTCTTGCTACCTGTTCCACGTGTTACTGCAAGCAGACCCAGCCTCATTTCCATGCAGGTCTTTAGAGGTAGGCCTTGTCCACGTGTTCTACAATATATGTTGTCCTCTTCTGCCCCACTGAATTCCTCTGGCTGACATTCTAAGTCCTGACATAAGAAGCTTTTAGATTCTGTTATCCCATTGCAGCAGCTTCTCCACAGAGCGATGCTACTGAAATAATGTGAAGTTTTCTCAATTTTGTTTAGCTCAGTAACTAAGTCAAAGAGCATTTTAATGCAAAGGCTGAAAGAAATATATATTTTTTTAATATAAAGCTTTTCATGTCACTTTGAGCTCTGTTTTCCATTGTCAGGTGCATGTTTCAATGTTTTTTGTCTCACAATGGTAGATTTCTTGTCACTGTCTTATAATTGTTATTTCTGCTTTATATTTATGTTGTGTATTACAGCCTCAGCACAAAACTTGGAACTCTCACAAAGCATGTGCTTTTCGTAATCTGAGAATATGGCTGAAAATACTTTATTCATATGTATGAATTGTTGTTAAAATCAAAGAAAGGGGTCAACCTATCTAAAGGAAATTCTGACAAGCTTTCTTGATATTCACCTGATTCTTTCAAAGATAATAGAACAGTTTTAAGGTTGAGGAATGAGATGTAAAGAGCTTATCCTAGTCTTTGGTACTCTGTGGCTCCGTCTTTTTTCCAAAAGGTACTCATACTTTGTAACCCATGCAAGGTTCCTAGAGTTATGTTAATGCATTGAAAATAGAAGGTGAGTCATCCTTGGGGATTTTATAGGTCCTAAAATTTTATGGGCCATCAAAAAAGAATAAAACAACACGCATGTCTCCTAAGCAAATTAAGAAAACATTATTCAACTGTATAGTGTGGGTTCTTAAATGTTTAGCTTTGTTTCAGAAGGTGAGAAAGATAGTTTAAGAGCACATGTCTCCCTTCTTTCTCGTAAGTACTGTAGTATTTTTATTTTTTAAATCTGAGAGGTCTTTCACTTTGCAACTTATTAAACTTCCTCTTCACTGGGTAGATCTTTAGTAATTCACATGGGAAATAAACAGTCATGGCTTCCCTTCACTTAGTACAGCATTCTGCAGCTATAGCTCTGCAGCAACTATGGAGACTGTGAGCTGCAAAGCCTTAGCAGAATGCCTAACTAATGGATCATGTTCAGCTTCATAAAGGCAATTCAGGAATGAACTGGCTCAATATCAAATCTGAAATTATTTACCTCAGTCAGAAACATATGACTGTTCTGTGTCTAACCAGCATACCTTGCACTAATGCTTACCCAAAGAAGAGGCAAATAAACTGTTACAGAAGAACATAGCTGTACATCATAAAACCAAGTCTGGTTATTGACTGCATATAATAATCTGACTTTGTTAAATTCTAGTCTGTATTCATTCACTGAATTGGAGGATTTGACTGACAATTGAAGATCACTTAGGTTCAGCAGTAATGCTCCGTAGATTACTGTGTAAAACAAACACAAGTACTTTGAAGGCATAATTAGTATATAAAATCCTTGTGTGTGGATGTGTAATACTCATATAACTTTGTCTCACTTCTATGGTTTTACTTGGCTTAACAGTATCCTGTTTCTCTAAACTACAGTGTTCCAGTTTGAGTTTTCATCCCTATGAGTTTCAGCTTCTTTCTATTTCCTTTGTGAATGGAAAAACTCCAGGGCAGAGACTTCCTCCACCTAGAGTAGGCTCCACACTTGTCAGGTATATTCACAGAATCAAAGAATATATCCAGAGTCGGAAGGGACCCACAAGGATCATTGAGCCAACTCCTGGCTTCACACAAGTCCAACCAGAAATTCAAACCCTATTTCTGAGAGTGTTGTCCAAATGCTTCTTGAACTCCTGCAGGCTTGGTACTATGGCCACTGTCCTGGACAGCTTGTTCCAGGGCCATCTGGTGAAGAGCCTTTCTCTAACATCCAGCTTGACCCTCCCCCGCCACAGCTCTGTGCTGTTCCCTCAGGTCCTGTTGTTGTCAACCGAGAGCAAAGATCAGTGCTATCCCTCTGCTCCCCTTGTGAGGAGGTGTAGGCTGCCATGAGGCCTCCCCTCAGTTTCTTCTTTAGGCTGCTCAAGTCAATTGATGTATTCAAAAAAAGCAGTACTAAGAAGTACAAGAAATTGCTTTGCACTATCACTGCCAGCAACTGGAAAACACAAAGATCATTTTAATTGGCGCCTTTCATTGGTACCTGTGATTTCATCCTGCCTGGAGAGAAGAGGGAAAAAAACAGCAAAAAGCCTCCAAGCGTATTTCCTTAAACTGTGATGGTTTTGGCTTAGCTACCTTTACTTAAAGACATTGCTTTGGAAAATCTATTTTTATTTCAGCTGAGCTGAAGTATACAGATACCTATTTAGCCTGGAGCCCCAAGTTATCGCTAATACACTCAGTGAAACTTTCTTGATGAGGTGTAGCCATCAAAACGAACAAACTTGGATGGGTGCACAACAAAACAAGCATGTTAACAGACTGACCTTCCAGGAAAGCAAGAGTTCTGGGAACAGACGTCCTACACTCACCTACATCTGCACCAAAAGGATATATAAGTTGCTATCTACCCAAAATGAACTTCGCTACTTGGACAGCTGTCTTTACTTTGCTCATTAAGTTGCCATGTTATCATTTGGATACCCTATGATTCATCACCAGGAAGCTGGGCAGTCCTTCACTCAGTCTCTGTCATAAAACGGCACTGGGGCTCTGAAAGGTTCCACCTGTACTTGAAAGCAAGAGGTTTAATCTGTTGGGCTGTATAACAATGTACCTGCTATACTTTAATTAATCTCGCTCATCAAGCATATTTTCTAGTTCACTGCAAACACTGTAAGGCTTGGCTTTTTGTTGCAACACACTAGGATTTTGCTTATTCTTACTTGCTAATTATATGATGTGCCAACCAGTCACAACATTTGCAGCACCTGACATTTTGGCCTATGGCCTTTGTTTTTCCAGTGTTAAAAGTGACAGCTCGCTAAACAGAGTGCAACCTCCAAACACAGTAACAATAAAAATGAATATATATTGTTTTAGTTAAAAGTTGTTCATCTGCCAAAAGAATCTTCAGGATTTTCTCTCTCTCCTGCTATCTTTTATTTTTTTCCTGGTATGGGGGTGGTTCATTGATTCTTACATTCACTGTTGTTTCTTTTAAAAAGAGATAATTTATTTTCCCTTCATAGGCTTAGTTGAACATTGTAAACTTGAAGTTCACTTCAAATACTGTTGGATGTTTTTTGTATAAAGGATATCCAGAGGGTCAGTTTGGAGTGAAAGATATTAAGAAGAGTAAGCATGCAGTGCAGTGAAACTAGGTACAGATAGATAGATTTTTCAATATTTTTATTTACAGTAGTAATGAAAAATGCTTTTGGATTAACCAGTGCTTATGTAGTTGTGTTGTCGTAAAACATCAGGCCATTACACTTCCACTTCACTCCTGAAGAAACCTTTCATTAACACAGGAACATGTCACAATTGTCTTTGGCCAAGTACTGTGCTCTTATGGCAAACTGAGGACCAAACACAACACAGCCGCTGCAGAAATTGTGGAAAGGAGGATTAGTCTTGCTAAAACTTGTTTCTGTCCTTCTTTTGGCGTGTATTTGTCTTGTCAGATTATTTTTTGTGAAGAAGAGATGAAAACGTATAATTAGTTAATCTCACTTACTTGCCTGACGGGCTTTTGTAGAGATGCCTCAAATATCTGCAATTCCTGATAGAAATAACTCCATTAGTTTGAATTTAAACACAATGGATATGAGAAATTGGTGAAGATTTTCTTTTGTTAGTGTTACATAAGATACTGTACAAAACTTCTCACTTGGGCTTGTTGCTGGAAGGAAGATGTTTTATGGATTTCCAGTGGGAAGCAAATATTGCATTTCTATTAAAAAAAAAAAAAAAGTGTTTTTTATAAGCTCTGTTGCTACTTCTCTCTAATGGAGAAAAAACTTCTGAATATATTTTAAGTAAAAGCCCTACAGCTAGTAAGTTGATTCACAGATAAATTAAAAAAAATAATAATTTTAGTGAAAAAAAATAGAATAGAATTTCTAAAAGTATTAATTTTTCAGAACTATTATTGTGATAAATGACAAGTGAAGGGAGGCATTTCTTGTGAAAATGTTTTTTCAAGAATTGTTGTACTATATTTATGCCTTTTAAAAGAAACAACTCTCTTCTAGGGTCCAAACATGTGAACACTTTGGTGCCATGACCAGATTATGTCTCTAAAAAGACACAGAATAGAGACACACAAATCTAGTAGCTGTCTTGTATTGCACTTGAAATATGGAGTACTGCAAAGCCTGAAGGCAGAGAAGAGATAGTGTAAGGATGTCTGGAATTTTTTTCTTTTTTTTCCCAGTTATTAAACAAGTGAATCTTATTGCTTCTGTGGTTGTAGCAGGTCCTATCTATTGCTGACCAAATGAAAAAAGAAAAAAGAAAAAAGAAAAAAGAAAGAAATCCACTCTTTAGAAAGTGCATTTAAGCTCTCTTGTTTGCTTTGGACTTATTTTGATGGTAATATAGGAAGGACATATGTTTCTCTGGGCTTGTACTTCCAACTTCAGTCTTCTGAGGCATCTTTTGACACACGCACTGAATTGGAGATTCTTTTCCCCATAGGGTGCTTGCAGATGACATGCAACTCTGTGATTTTCACAGCAGCAGCTCCAACTGGTCTGTGGCTTTAAGTTATCAAACAACTATAGATATGAGGATGGAGATTCTCTTGCCTGTGTATCTATAATGCTCTTTGCATATAAAATTAAGGAGAAGAGCAGAGAAAACACGCAGTTACCTGCTGTCTATCTTAAATCCTAGATAAAATGTTCAAGTTTGCTATAATTTACAGATGGAATGGCTGACATTCATTTACCCTGATGTTCTGTCTTCTCTATTTCAGCATTAGGTAAGTTTCTTTCTTTGCATTCTGAGATATTAATTCCTTTTTTTTTTTTTTTTTCCCCCTGCTACTGACAATTTATTTCTTGAGCAATTGGTAGTGAAGATGTCTACTAGGAAAAGGAGTTAGCTGTTCTCAACATGTTAATTGATTTGCAAATTCAGCTGTCAAAAAAGACCCTGAGAGGAACATGCAGTAAAACTTTGTTTTCAGTTAAGCTCATGTCTCCACAGCAGTGTCCTGGGCTGCTATGCAAGGCTTCTTTGCATCCAGCTTCTCACTGATCAGGCACATCACAGAGGTAATGCCTTTGGCCCCCAGGGGTAGGAAGAAGTCAACCACAATGTACCATTCTTGGATGAGTCAGTAAGTGTATCATTAGCTGAGATGGCTGCAGGTCTTCTCTTCCTCGGCCAGGATTTGAAGGTATGACACTGGAAATCTGGGAACGAGAGAGAGAGAAAAGGAGAGACTTCTGCATAGGCTCTCCCACGTTGTTCAGCACAATATTCTTTTGGTTTTATTGTCTAATGAAGAGAAAAAAAAATCTACCAGAGAGTTAAAAAAATCTAAAATTTATATACATTAATAATTAAATTACACCATATTCTTTTGTGCGTGCTTTGGTCAACAGCGCTCAACGTTTTTATGTGACAGTACGAAGGATTTCTCACTGTTAGTGGCAGCTCCTGGTGGGAAAAGACATCTTGACAGTAGGTGGCAGTGCAGCCCTTTCTTTCCAGTGTTGGACTCAGCAGCATAAATCCAGCCTTTACAGAGTACATCCTTTTCCAGATGCAGGCCTCAGGGCCGTATTCAGTCCTGCAATTCACTTCTCATTGCTGGGATGTCTCATTAGGAGATTAACTGTTTGAAATGCAGTGCTAATGTGAAAGTTTTAATTGGGAAATCCTGTGCATGTTAAATTAATCTTAAGTACTTTTATCTAGAATGCCTGCTTCCTTTCTGTGGTGCTCTGTATTTTAAACCACCTCACGTTCTTTCGCATCACATAAAAAAAACCTAGCAATAGGCCAACAATGCCTTTTTCATTACATTTTGTTGAAGGCGATTTGCAAAGCTGGTTTCTGAAGCCTCCCAGATGCTGAAGTAGAGAGGTTCCTGTGTGCAATGTAAGCTGAGTGGTACCAGGGCTATGGCATATTGGTAGACAGTTTATATCTGTAGAGAGATTGCAGGGCAAAGGTTTCATCCTAACCACAGCTTATGTTTCATGGATAAGTGTGTTATACATTAGGAAATTCTGAGAACAACTGGGATTTGCAGTTTGAAAGAAAAGCAGATAGTAACGCAGCTAAACATTTAGGCTGAGATTTTCAAACTGGCCTTGGGGATTTTAGAAACTGGAATCTCAGTCTGCCTGTAAAATCCTCAGCCCTCAGGACTATTTTCTTCTCTTTATAGTGTTCGTACTGTTTTTAATTTGAACACATAATACACACAAAAGCCTTGGTATCTGGTAGAATGGGGAAGGGGAGGGATAAATTGATGTTACAGTTCTGCCAACATAAAAATTGTTTTCTGATTCTTACCTTATATGTGCAGATTTTGTCTACATACAGGAGATGCTGCTCCTTTTAAAGTCTTGATCTTTCTCAGGGGCACTGTGCACTCTATTTGGCTGCCTTTTTGTCACTTTACCGGGCTTTTTATTTGTTTGTTTGTTTTTTTGTTTCTGAGAGAGAGAGCTTTGGGTACAACAGTGTTGTGAATAACTTTTCCGTATTTCCCAGGATGGCTGAGATCAAGCATAGGAATCCTTCCACTTGCATTGCCCAATATAGAAATACCTGAAAAATTGTGACTGGTCTGCAAAGTGTATAAAAGTAGACAACCAGCCATACATTTAACAAGAATATTTTATAGTTTGTGATTAATTGGGTTTATTATTTGGAGAATAACTTTTTTTTTTTTTTTCCCCTGGGTGTTTGGGTAAAGATGTGGCAAAAGAAGCCAAATGGTAAAGAACAGTCCCAGAGCAATGGGACATGAGAAGATGGAGCTGACACGTCAAGTTTTAGAGGTTTTGTCTTTATGTTTGTAAGTAATATAACTTCTGTAGATACTGAAATATCATTAAGGGAATTCAAAGAGATGGCTTTGGAAGAGTGGACATAATTATTTACATTTTCATAGAATTATAGAACTGTTTTATTTGGAAGGGACCTTTAGAGGCCATCTAGTCCAGTTCCCCTGCAGTGATCAGGGACACCTACAGCTAGATCAGCTTGCTCAGAGCCCTGTCCAGCCTGACCTCGATTGTCTCAAGGGATGGGGCGTTTACCACCTCTCTGGGCAACCTGTTCCAGTGCTTTAAAACCCTTACTGTAAAAAACTTATTTTCTATTATCTATCCAATATAAATCTCCCCTCTTTTAGTTTGTACTACTGAATATTTTCGTTAATTATTATATAAATAATGTAGCATGGAAATTGCTGTGGTCTTTTTCAGGAATAAATTAAACAACAGTAATGCATTTTGAGATAGATGCTTCAGTTATGATAGCTAAATTTCACATTCATCTCTTGTGTGGAATGCTTTCAGAGTAAAGAATATGAAGCCCACCATTTAGTAGAGGAGTTGGAGCAAATCTGCCAGTGGTGAGTTTTTCACTGTACTTAAGCATTTAATACTTAAAATTCAGATGCTCATGTTTGTTGTTTGCATGATCTCAAGGATTCTGATGAAGTGTTCCATCTGATCCAGCTTCAGAAAACCCAAGGAAATATGTTAAAGGTATGATTCATGTCTTGCATTCTTATTTACAAAGAATAGGAGAAACATAAATATGATTCCAAAATATATAAATAGTTTACAAATTATTGGTGTTATCTTTCAAAGTTATTTATCTTTTTTATAAATATAATATAATGCAAAAATTGTCATTTATAATTGAAGGTGGTCTAATTTCATTTGCCAAGAACAGAAGATTAGCATGTATGCCTAAACAATAAAATAAAATATTAGTGAGACATTTGCCTCCAGTAAGGGAGAAAATGCTTGAAGTTTTTACCATAAATCTGCATCACATAAGTCTGAATAAATTTATGTGTTATATGTGTACGTATACAAGTGCATGTGTGTGTGGAGGGAGCAGGATATAAAGGTGAAGTAATTTTAAAAGGATATTAAGTGTGATATTTGAAGAAAATAGGCGTGAAAATATTAATCCCTGGCAAAAATAAATATCTCCAAATTTCTGGCCAGGTCAGCCAGCTTTTTCAAAATTAAGTGGCTTGGAAGTGTTTATAGTTGAATGCTGTCTTTTGATAAGGGAATAGGTTCGAAAGTTTGAAAGGAAGCTAGTAAATGACTAAATGCCTTGCATGTAGGAAAGGAGAAACAATGGGAAAGAGTTATCTGCTGTCTTACTGATACTCAAAAAGATGCCAGCAGCTTCACGTAAAACCTGCAGTACTGACAACTGATGAACCATTTGTGAGTATCCACAGTTGAGGATGAGTTAATAAATCAGATATTAGAAACAAAATGATATTTTTTACTGGTTACTCTAGAAGAACCTGTATAGAACAGATTGAAAATTAATATATTAGAATTGGTAACATCTGTTAATTTGCAACTCATATTTTATATGTAGGGGAAAATGGATTTTAATTCATATTCTGAGCCAGGTTTTTATGCTTTTTGTGTTACTATCAAAGAAGATGTACCAATTTAGCTTACCCAAGATTGCCTCTTTCTTTGCATATACTTTAATACAACATTCTTGAGCAGTGTCAAACTCTGAAAACACAAGTCTACCTTGTTTAAATTTGACGAGTGCAGCATGTTCTGTTGCAGTGAGTTTCTTAACAAGTCATAGCTCTGTAATGGGAAGAACATTTACAATGATCAATAGGATGCAGGTCACCCACCAAAAATGCTTTACTGAACTGTCAATGATACTTCCACATTGTATTGCTGTTGCCCACACAGTAGACCTGCAGAACATGACACAGATGCAACTGGAATGCCATGTGAGCATGTTATTGGGTTACTTTTTTCTCACCTCTGTTCAGTGCATGAACAGAAATATGCAATATCTTTGAGAACTGTACTATGGAAATATCCATAGCAAAATATGTCACTTGATGATGGCTTTTGTGCTGTAGACTGCAGAAACTGAACTGTTATCAGTAATCTCATTTCACATAACACATGCTACATAAGTAATTCAGCATCCTTATATATATAGGTTTAGTTACTGTTAATCTGCACTGGGCAGTTACTCTAAAAATAAAAGTCTCTATATTATGTTGTTATTACTAAGTCCTTCACCCATGCAGTCCCCTTGCTTGTTTCATTCACAGAACATTAATAACTAGTCACAATAAAGTATTATTTAATTTCATTTGTGAGCTGGTTGAACAGCTGCTGTGTATTGACACTTTTAGTCCACTTAATTAAACCCAAAAGTACAAAGCAAAAGCAATTAATTACAGCAATCAATATATAATAAATGTGAAGTACTGAGCACAAAATCATGATTCCATGGGGCATTGTAGCAAAACAGATTTTTGTAAAAAGACCAAATCTGGGCCATACACTGTTTCTTGGTGGGCATAATTTTCTGAGAACTTAATAGCACAAAGGAGATAGGATTTCCTATCTGGAACTAATCATAGATCTTCTTCATCTGAAATGATTCCTAAAACATACATGAATTGTACAGTGATAAGTAGTCATTTAAGTAAATATATTATACATACAGCAGCCAAGAAATTGTGTAAGTCCATTGATACCTATTGAACTCAATGCGCTATGCAAACTGCATATTCTACTTGCAAAGTAGCCTGAAAGAAAGCATTCCTTAAAGATTGGATAAATTGCATAAAGTGGTTGAAGTCTTTTGATATTTTTCATATTCAAATGTTAAACTTAGCTCTTATTCATATTCTGTTTCAGGAATATCACAATAAAAAAGTAGTTTAGCTCCTCAGTTTAGTGTGCTAGCCAATTTGTGAAACTTATTCTCCTAAAACACACTTCTCTGGACATCAGCTTGGATTTTCACTTGTCTCTATACACTTTGTATAAACTTAAATAGTTATTTTGGCAATAGTTCCTATTGAATCTTTAAATAAGATGATCCTTCTCTCACTGTTAGTTTGTCATGAATCAAATTAATCACACTCGAACAACTTTAAAAAAACTATTCCTCAAGAGTTTCAAACTATTAAATATTTTTCTATTATAAGGACTTAGAATTGTTCATTACAGAGAATAAAGTACCACTTTTGCATACATTACACAAACATTTCATGCTTCATGATTCCACGGTAAATTTTCTTGCTGATTACTCGTAATCTAAGAATCTCCTGCTGTTTTATGGAGAGTCTTATTAATTTCATTCAAGTAGCAAAATTAACACCTGTAGAGAGCCCTTCATGATTTTTAAACTTTTATCATATTTCTAATAACCTACTCCATTCATTGTATAACAGCTGGTCTATTTTACCTCTGAATCTATGTATTGTTTCTCAAGGGTTTAAAGAAGGAAATGCCTCCCCCCCCCCTTTTTTTTTTTTCTTTTTCTTTAAAATTATTATATCTGCAGGGCTGGTTATTGATGTTAGATTTAGATATGATCATAGTTTGGAAGCTTGATTATTTTGGGTTGAGCATTAAGAACTAAAATATTTGCTTCAAAGTTGGAAGGAGAGCTGAGACGTTTGTATGGAACCTCCATGTCTGCTCGTGTCAGTAGAAATTAAATGAAGTACTCGCTTATTATTGTATGGATAGAGATTTTGTTATTGGAAAGCCAGATCTCTAAATGGTGGATTCAATTACAGAAATAACATAAATGGATTGTAGAATGCAAAAGGTTAATAATGATGCTTAGGAGGGGGAACTTCAGGATACTGACAAAATTGTCCTTCTAGCTGAGGCAAAGAAGAATATAAGCCATGCCTCAAAGTCTTTTATGGTGTGAATGGATTATAAAAATGTTTGACAGGCTTCTGACGTTTATCTACATGTATATTTTATTTTTATTTTTTGTATGTCTGATTTTCAGTAATGCAAATAATCAGCAAACCTGTATTTACATAACATTAGATAAAATAATGTAAGGTAAGTCCGAATGTTATGAAGATGATAGTACAGCTAATTGATCAAAGATTTTTTTTGTTGTTGTTGTTGGAACATATTGTGTCACCTGTTATAGGTTGCTCCGAAACTAATGCCTCCTATTCATTTCCATGGAAACTACAATAGATACAAAGGGCACAATAGCACTATTTGATAAAGCAAATTGTCAGCTACAAAATACTATTTTTAAACATGTTAGCTACACATATTCACCAGTGATGAACAAGAGCCTGCATACTGTGCTCATCAAAATTGATACCAGTAGAGCTGCTGAAATACACTACCTATCGTCTCACTGTGCTCACATCCACTCTTTGGTCTCCAGGAATGTTCAGAAAGAATTGATGAATGTCAGTGGATGCCATTTTCTCCACATTGAGGAACAATGACACTACTTTGCTCCATAAACCTGTCCGTGTCAGATGCCATTGTGACAGAGTGCCCCCTCTGCTGCCATCTGCCGCATGGCAATTACATGTAATGGAATATTGATTAGAAGAATCAGGCTCTACTGCCATACCACCAATATCTGCCTCTGACATTGTGGGCTAGTATAATAAAATAGGAAACATTACTTTCAGATTAACCCCAGTATTTTGAGAAACTTCTTTTTCTTCTTTTTCTTCTCTTTTAATGATATTCTGTGTTGTTTCACTTGCACAGCCTGAAAGGAAAAAGCTATATTTGGTTATCCCATCTGGGAGGTTAACTAGTGACATCTGCATCAGCAGGGTCAGACTACATGCTCTGAAGTAGGGTAAAGCGAAGATGGGATCTGTGTGTGAACCACAGGGACACTTGGTTGGATAGCTGTGGGGGATGGCGCAGAAATTCAGTGCTGTAGAAGTAACAGGAAACCTTGTAGTAAGCATGACAGTGACTGGTATAATTTTGACTTTTATGTAATTTACTTGACTTATATGATTTCTTTTAGAGCACATACCACAGAAAGAAGCGTTTGTAAGACTTTTGTTGTTTTGAGCTTTTAAAATATTTATCTATCAGATAAAATAGGTTGAGATTGTCTTTACCCACGAGTGGTGTGTCTAATTCTAAAATCAGTTTCCAAAATCCTCAATTTGTTTAATGCCTAAGTAAGCTGCATGTGTTAAATTATGTGGTAAGTGCTGCAAAAGGTTCAAGCAACACTGTTTCTCTCAAATAAGAGAGCTGTTGTTTTTTTTTTTTTTCCTGAAATATTTTTGAAACGTTAAAACATTTTTCATTTTTCCCCACATTTTTGAATATAAAATTCAATCTTAAAATACGAGTCCAGAGTATTTTGGCTTTAGATCATGAGCTTTCCTATATTCTCAAACACAAATGAATTTAAGACCAGGTATGGCAGCCTACCTTTCTCTTCCCTGAAACTCTCATAGGCCTGCAGGTAGGTCAGAGCCTAGTAGAAATGATTTGAAAGCTTTATTGTGATGCTTTGATTCTGTGGTGTCTTGGGATGCTCTTAATTGCATTTGATGATAATTGTTGGCCTGTATACCCCGATGATTATGGTGAAAATAATCATTTAGCAGAGTTTAGTCTTTGCAGATAATTAATACTCTTTTTTGTTATTACTGAACTAATTGCTGCTTCAGTTTCAAATCAATCTGTAAAGCATAATGAGCTATAGGTTTTTGTAACTGCCTCCGAAAAAGCCAAGTTAGGAACAATTTGTGTGGTTGAACTTTTTGTCTGTTAATACCATCACCTAAATTAACAATAAAATACATTGATTAACATAATTAGCTTATTGTAGAAGGTAACACTGTTCAAAGAAGCAGGCCTTTTAAACTTATAAAGGGGAAATGTATTTCACATACTTCCAAAATCTTTTCTATTTCTAATGTGACTGTATATGTTTGCTTTATGTACAAGGTACCACTGTTGTCTTCTGCAAAGGTAAGCAGATTAAATTTGGTGTTTTCATACTGGAATTCTGGTTTTAAAAAGATACTTATTTAATAATGGAATATTTTATTTCATTGCTAAAGTAGAGCCATAGAATGTTTTGGGTTGGAAGGGACCTTTAAGATCATCTAGTTCCAACCCCCCTGCTGTAGGCAGGGACACCTCCCACTAGACCAGGTTGCTCACAGCCCCATCCAGCCTGTTCTTGATTGCTTTCAGGGAGTGGGCATCCACACCCTCACTGGATAACCTGTTCCAGTGTCTCACCACCCTGACGGTAAAGAATTTATTTCTATTATCTAGTCTAAATCTACCCTCTTCCAGTTTAACAACATTTCCCCTTGTCCTATCCCTACATGCCCTTATAGAAAGTCCCTCCCCATCTTTCTTGTAGGCCCCCTTCAGGTACTGGTAGGCCACTATCAGGTCCCCCCGGCACCTTCTCTTCTTCAGGCTGAAGAACCCAAGTTCTCTCAGCCTATCCCCACCACGGAGGTGTTCCAGCCTTCTGATCATCTTCATGGCCCTCCTCTGGACATGCTCCAACAGCTCCATGTCCTTCTTGTGTTGGGGGGCCCCAGAACTGGACGCAATACCCAAGGTGGGGTCTCATGAGAGGAGAGTAGAGGGGCAGAATCACCTCCCTCGACCTGCTGGTCACGCTTCTCTTGATGCAACCCAGGATATGGTTGGCCTTCTGGGCTGCAAGCGCACATTGCTGGCTCATATTGACTCTTTCATCGATCGACACTCCCAAATCCTTCTCCTCAGGGCTGCACTCAAGCCATTCTCCACCCAGAATGTATTTGTGCTTGGGATTGCCATGACCCAGGTGCAGGACCTTGCAGTTGGCCTTGTTGAACTTCGTTAGGTTGGCATGAGCCCACCTCTCAAGCCTGTCCAGGTCCCTTTGAAGAGCATCCCTTTCCTCTAGCACCTGGCTCTGTTTTCCCTGAAAAGTAACAGAACAGTCAATACTTGTGTTAGTTTTGCCAGTTAAATGCATAAACTATCATCAAACTAATTTCTATTCCATATTGTATACATGTACTATAGTGTGCAGTTATCAATCAACATCTTTCTAGCTTTAAAAGTTTCAACTTGTCCTTAGCATCATGTGGGGAATACATAGAAAATGAATTTTTCTTCTAAGTATGCAGACAGTTTTATATTCAATTAATTTTTTAAAAAATTAAACTGCAACCATTTATGTTGCGTTTGTCTCCAACTGTTATTTAAACTTCCAGCACCTTTCCAAGTATTTGTAGGAAGTATAGCCCTCACAAGAGAATTTTGAGTTCTTAAATGGAGCCTGGAGCTATGGCCTGTGTGCGATTCTAAATATGGAATAATTTCAGTGTGTAGCATGAAATAAAGGCTACATATATTGACAAACTGTTGTATTCTTATAGTATTGGTTTCCATAGCCAAAAAAAGTATTATTTTTTTTATCATATATTCTGTTGAAATGTTAATGCAGAATCTTTTGGAAGACATTCACTTAAGTATTAAGAACAGTAGAAATTATACTTTTTATCTCATTGAAAGAATGAGACTCCTCTTGCTGAAAGGCTAAGTAGAAGTGTTCCTGTATTCAACTTTTGAGGAAACCATTTTCAAAGTCAGTTAATCCCAAAATCATGAAACATTAGGGATGCTAATAAGCTGAGGGTTTATTTTATTTGTAACACTGTAAAAGCTGTGTATATCATCTTTAGAACTATGGCAACCTAGATGTCTTCCTGTGTAATAAGGAGCTGTACTGTGTCATTTAGACAACATCTACAGTGGTGGTAAAATGCAGGTAGTCTGGGAGTTGATTTAAACTCATGATGCTCTAAAACAGAAACACTTCTTAAAAGCATTACTGACATTTATTGTCTTTCTGAAGATCACTGAAAATTACCAATGTAGGTCACAGTAAAAACAAATAAACAAACAAAACAACAGATTTTAAGGCAATTAATGAAATTCACTGTTATCAAATTGCAAATTCTGGCTCAAATTCTTTAAGGACAGAATGGAGGACTAAATCTCTCTGTGAAATCTCTTTTGAACATGTAGTGAAATTTAAAAAAAAAGTCCATTTTGATGGCAAAACACCATTGAAGGTGAAGGAAGATTGCAAAATGACACCTACAAATTTAAGTTACAAAAGCTGAGTACAAATATTAACCTCTGTTCTTCTTTCCTCGGTTTTACTGCATAGCATACATGTATTTTGATTCTCAGTTGTAGACAATCCAGGGCCATGAGGGAGAAATGAAATGCTCTTCTTCCTGAACTGATTTTGTTCTTTTACATTTTGGTAGTGAAGGTTTAGAAAGATTAACAATGCTGGATTCAAAATATATTAATGTATTACAGTAAGAATTTAAAGGACAGCAGTTACATAATTCCTACCATATGAATAATTTTTGCTTGAGAATTAACTTATTAATTACAGCAGTTAAGTGTAATTATTCTGCCTCTTAAGGTGTACCTTATTATTGCTTTTTAACAATAAGACAAAATCTGCCAAAGGTAATTATCATAACAATAATTCACTGCATGCTTTTGATCTTGTTAGGAATACAATATAATCTTCATGAAATGATCTTTTCCATGTTAATCAGTCATTCGCAGAAAAGTCTTTCATGTTTCTTACTCCTTTGAGAAGTGGATTGAAGCTTGATAATTGGAGAGGCAGTGAACAACAGTAAAGAATTCGTTGCTCTGTTTCAGGGACTGGTTTTGACTGAGTATAGGAATGCTCTCAAAAATTGAATTAAATTTCTTCACAGTAATAAAATGTTGCAAATTTAAATAATTCACTCAAAAAACCCTACATTTCACTCACCCCCAAACCTCTCATAACTATAAATTCCTTATTGAATTATGTCGCAAGATACTACCAAACAAGCAGAGACTTCAGCTTTTTCTTTTGTGTGTTCTTTTTTTTTGTGTTGGATTTATACACTTTCTTGGGCATGATTTCAATATACTGGCAACCTCCTATCTATTTAAGAGATGTCAAACTTTTGTTAAAGTACATGTAGCAAATGTTTTTTCACTGGTAGTGTAACCTTCAATCTGATTTTATTTTCTTTATAACAAGAATAACATTGATATTTCCTCCCTCACAAACACCTGCTCTTCCTTTATATTGTATTCAGGTGAGGTAAAAATGAACAAAGACTCTCTGAGAAAGAGACACTGCAAATCAGATGGGGTAGGTATCACAGAACCCTTAAGGATAAGTTTATTAAAGACAGTTTTTGTTAATTGGTTACCACCTCAGAGAAGTTTCTCAACACATGTAGGATTCACAGTGAAAAAAGATGGAAACTTGATCTTCTAATGTATATTTATGGAATAAAACGATAAATGCTATTGCAGAGCTCATAAATATTTCTTCAATTGTTTACAAAAATACTGTATCTATAGCATGACACATGATCTCCGTTGCTTACACTCAAAATTATTAATCTCTTTTCGATTGTATAACTAGCAGCACACATGTTTAGCACTTTATAAACTATATTTGGCTGTTAGCATTTGACATCCATAATCAATGCTTGAATGTATAAAAAGTGCTTTTTTTTTTTTTTTCCTAAAAAGCAGATCCCATGGGATTTTGAAATGAGAGGTTAGATCTGTAGTAATTCCTGCATGTTAAAAGATGAAGATAAAAAATGGTGTGGCATGTTAGAGGAAGGAGAACACTTCAAAGCTGCCTGCTTCCTGTAGCATAGTAAATGTTAGGTATATTTTCAGAAGCTGTGAATATCTGCTGAGCATGTAGTAAAGAATGGTGACATTCAGTATAATAAAGAATGGTGACATTCAGTATATCTTTTTGACATTGTAGTATTTCTATGCATTCTTTAATGAAAATATTTGAAAGGGCCACATTCTTGCTGAAGTTTAGTCCAGCAGACTTCAGAGACTTAACACAGGATTCAAATGCTCATATTGCTTAAAAATTATAACAGAATGTTTATTTTGACTCTAGGAGACTAATATTTAAAGCAATTCCTGCATGTGCTTCTCCAAATATATATGACTTGCTCGCTGAAACATGATTGTTATACTTCTAGTTCAAGGTGTAATATATTATTTCCAAATTTCCATATGTTTCTGATGGATTTCTTCTGTTCTTATTTTCTTGTTTTTATTTGTTTGTTTTTAATGTATAGGTTTTCAGTTGTTGGTGATGTGGATGAATCATTTAGAAGCAACTTCTGTAAATGTACTTCAGATGTTAAATGTCTGAAGTGCTGCCAAGTGTGCTTCTGAAAAACTTACAAGAAATTTATGATTTTGTTTTTATGATTCATACATAGGAGAAATAATTATCTGTAATCAAAAGAGTTTTTAAAATGACTGGAAATTTTTCAAAATTTATTTTTCCTTATCAAAACCAATGCCATAGAAATATGAGTGTCACTTCAGTATCTTACTGTCTTTCTGATTTCTGTTTCACCAGCCTATCTGTAATACTATGGACAGTAATGTCAGCTCGATTTCTGCACTTTTTGATAAATGTATGTACGAGGGCTGCTCCAAAAGTAATGTCTCCTACTTTATTATATTGTCCCACGATGTCAGAGGCAGGTGTTGGTATGGCAGTAGAGCTTGAACCTTCACAACACCAAAATTCCTTTATGTTTTGTTGCCATGTGACAGATGGCAGCAGAGGGGCAGCCTGATAAAATGGCATCTGACATGGAAGTGCGTATGAAGCAAAGGTGTGTCATGGAATTCCTCCATGTGGAAAAAATGGCACCCATAGATATTCGTCAATGTTTGCTTACTGCTTCTGGAGACCGAAGAGTGGATGTGAGAACAGTGAGGCAGTGGGTGGTGTGTTTTAGCAGAGGTGACTGTGGATTACCTCCACTGGGGCCAATTTTGATGAGCATAGTATGCAGGCTTGTGTTCATTCCTGGTGAAGAAGCATGCAACTACAATGGTAGTAACTATATTGAAAAAAATAGCGTTCTGTAGCTGACAATTTGCTTTATCAAATAGTGCCATTGTGCTCTTTGTATCTGTTGAAGTTTCCATGGAAAGAAATGTGAGGCGTTACTTTTGAAGCAAGCTTGGTATATGGCCAGATTGAGTGACAAGGTGAAGGATGTTTTTTTTTTAATCAGGCCACGATTGTATCACTATGCTGTAGAATGGACAATGTTCTATTGAAACAAAATCCTGAAAAGCCATTTAGTCTCCAATAATTTTTTTTACTGCAGTATTCTGGTTTTACAGACAAGTTCTGTTCTTTCTCATGTGGGTGTTATTATTCTTCAGAGCTCCCATAATTTAATATACTAATGTGTGCGATACCCAAAAAAGGAAGCAAATAGCATCGATGGTAAAATGAAACTTGCATGTAGGAAAATAAAAAACGTAATTCGGCACACAAATACAATCTTGTCAGTTTCAATCCCAGTGCCTACACTTTAAGTTTTCTGTGGCTTATTTTTTAATATTATTTAATTTAGTGGTAATTAAAATGTCTGTTTCTGTGAAGTAATGTAGCTTAGATACCCCATAGTTTACAATATTGCCCACCCTCTTCAGAAGGATTCCCAAAATCAGATTGCTTCCCTTTTTGGAAATAATAATGTTTTAGGAAAGCCAGTATAAGTCTTTGAGCTCAAACATAAACACTGTATATCACATCCCTTTGCACTCCCCTGTTTTTGAATCCTTCACTCAGTCCCTCTGTTTGGTGATGCTAGACTGTGAGACTGTGGGGTGGTATTTGACTCATGCCTCTGACTGCCCTGCTTAGCAGTCCAGCCTGAAGCATCCCAATGCCCTTTTCAGTAAGAGAGGGGTACGGTGATGCATGCCCTTATCTCAACAGATAATCGGATGTTGTAGGATGCATTGATTCCTCAGTTCAGACTTCAAGATGAAAAATTGTTTTCAATACTGTTCAGCAGTAACTGTATTTTCAACACAACTGCAATATTAAAAAGCTAAACAAACTCTTTTTCATGTTTTCTTTTTAAGGAAAAATAATCAAGAGCTTAACAACCTATCTGCGTTTGAAAGTAAAGGATATGCTGCCAAGGCAGTGAAGTTATTTCTATGTGTAAGTGCAAATCTGAATACCTTTATTCAAATCATGAGCAGGAGTGAGCTATATTATGCCAGTGATTCAGTCATGTCTTCCCATTCTAACTGATGGCACATCAAGGCATAAAATCAGAAAAATAATATGAAATAACAAAAAAAAAACAAACAACAACAAAAAAAGAAAGAAAGAAAGAAAGAAACTGAAACTTCATTCATAATTTGTTTAGGTGAGTCTGGGGTTTCATGCCTTCATTTTAAAGGTGTTTGATGAGCAAAGCAGAGACATGAATGCTTTAGTAGGAAGGAAGGTCAGAACTATGACTAGGTTAAAAGCAGTGTTATACTTCTGCATTTTCTTGCATTTTTAAGAGAAGACATTAAATAGTTCTCTTGGCTGAGGAAAAGGTGACTGGCTGCCAATCATGTTAAGATATTCTGTGTACATTTTCATATTGTTATGAGGACTCCCTGAGCAAGATAAAATATATCCTGAACAGTTCTAGGAACTGTAATTGTATTCAGTGGCAGGGGATTGTCAGCAAATTCAGGGGGAGGAATGGAAGAAAGTTCAAAAGAGAAAGATGAAGAATTAGAACATGATTAGCATGCCACAATTGAAGAGTTTAGTGTCTCCTAATAGTAATATCTGAGAAAATTCTTCATTGTTACCATAGCAAGGATTAACATAGCTCTGTTGCTCTACATGGTAAGTAATGTGCCAGGAATTGAGTTGAAATGGATTTTTTTTTGGATTAAAAGAGAATCAATACTATTCAACGCAAATATATCAAAAATGACAGAGCTCTGTGGAATAAGTGAACAAAGAATCCTTGTTTGGACTTAAGATGGGCAACCACTTCCAGAAATAATGAGATGCGATAATGCTGCATTGATAGCATTTGAGAGATGTTTTTCAAGTGAGAAAAAGTCATTGCTGAATTAAAGAAGAAATTATGAAGAACATTAGTATGTACATGCAGAATGATCAACAGAATAGAAAATGTGCTTATCTCATCCTTACATCTCTTGTTCTTAAATATACAACTTTTGCTTTAATAGATGCTGATATCAAGAGTCTGACATCATCTTTGAAATATTTAGTTTCTTTATGTAGGACATACTAAGGCAAGATAAAATGCAGATTTTTTTGTTTACTCTGGTGACTATTTTACAAATCCTTGAAAGAACTGTCTTGGTGTAATGTGGAATGAGGAAATGTTTGAAATCCAGGAAGTTAATGGGACAGTAACGTTATTTCTACCCGCTGTTATTTCTGAATATCTAACACGTTGCTGTTTTTCACTTACCTGTATAGCTTGCTTGTCCCTATAAACAGAATACAGAATATTGGCATTTCAATGACTAGTTTGATAATAAAGATACTCAGTAATAAGAAATATTAGTAGTTTAAAATATAAATAATTACAAATGGAAAAAGCTAAGTCTTATTAGAGCCTCCAGAGCTTCATTTAGAGGGGGGAAAGCAATTAAAAGTGTTATTAAATGCTGTAAGGATGTGTTGATGAAGGAAAAAAATATTCCTCAAAGTTTAGGTTAACTATTTCAATTATGCTTTAATTTCAGTATTCAACATACTCTAAATAATGTGAATGAACTACGTCTTGAGCATAATGTCACTCGCAAACCTACATAAAATTCATGTTCCTATTACTAATGAGGTGCCGTTGTTTTATTATCTTTGTAGTACTGTAGTTGAGTTGTTTTTTTTTTTAAGGGAAACATCATAAACCTATTATAACAACTTCTTGGCACTTAATTAGGCTTGGCTGCTCTGATGAGGTTGCAGCAGTAATTATATCTGCATACTCTTTTACGTATGAAATATTTACTTATTAGCCATTGCCAGCTACTTTGGCCTTCTGACACAGAGTCAGCTAGTGATTCTAGCAGCTATTTCAAGTATCTAATTACCTAATGTATATTTAATTCAGACATAAATGTGGACATTGGTAAGCATCCTTAGACTTTTTGAGAAAATACTTCTGAAATAATTGAGTGGTCTCTTCAATTTCAGATGTCTGTCATTGCTATTGTACAAGTGTATCGTTGATTTAGCATTCTAAATGTAGTTTGCGTTTGTCTATAACTGGACCTTGCCAAGTGGTAGATGACAGAAATTACACAGGTTTTGCCATCAATACTAAGCACTCTGCATTATGTTAAGTGCTGTGCTCAAACAGCACGGAACTATTCCCATGGAGTAAAGATCATAACTACATATTTTTAAACTGTGTAGTCAGTATTGATTAAATACACAAAAAGTGACACTAGCTAATATTTTTAATACCATGAATTGCTTATGTATTTATTGCTTGTTATTTTTACTTGCTGTATGGTGACTTTAGAATTCCAGAAATGCTTTTTCTAGGTCAGTGGATTTTTGCTCTTAATAATAAAACCATTGTTAAATCTATGATATGGTACTTCCAAATTGCCATGATCAGAAAATTAAATCTGTACACTTAAAAATGTAGTATATACTTTGCCTATTTTTCATATGTTAAAATGGCTTACTTGGCAAAGTAGTACAATATTAGGAAGGGGAAAAACTGAATTCTTAACATAAATTGTAGCAATTCTGTATTTTGGTGAATTCTGAGCACACTGACACACCTCCTGCATATCTGCCTCATATACAAATTAATTTAGAAGAGCAAACTGACATGGTCACATCATTCCTAATTGGCACTGCCAAATACTCAGAAGTCAGTTTAAGTCTGCTCACCATGCATTTGCCATGTGTTGCCAGAGTACGCTTGGTTACTTGTAGAAATGTATTAAATCAAACACAATATCTGAATGACTCAAATTTAGGGAAATTTTAATAGAATCATAGAATTGCTCAGATTGGAAAAGACTTTAAAGATCATCAAGTCTAACTGCAACCTAACCATACTACCCTAACTAACAGCCCTCTGCTAAATCATGTCCCTGAGCACCACATCCAAAGGGTTTTTAAACAACGTCAGGGATGGTGACTCAACCACCTCACCAGGGAGCCTATTCCAGTGCTTAACAACCCCTTTGTTAATAAAATTTTCTGAGAAGCCTTTATAATTTGTATTTCAATAGAGCAGCTTGATCATTTTTCCAGTTTGTTCAGTGTTGTTTATCATGCAAGTAAACTGCAAATAGAGTGTAAACTCTAAAGTGTACACCTGTAAGTTGTAATCAGTACTGTAACCGTATTTGTGCTTGCATATTTCACTATGTTTGATAGCAAATATGAAGAGCCTGAAAGGATGTTTCTGGGACTTGATCCTGTATGTCTAATTTTCTGCACTGATAGGAAGCAAACCTGGACTTGGAATAGAATGTGTGGTGTGCACCAAGTGTAGTGTTTTAAGAGAGCTAGCACTCAGCTATCTTGATTTATATAGTATCAGCTATTAGAAAAATTTATGTGACGCTGAGCTAATCATTAACCACGTTTTAATTGAGTTGATTTACTGATATGAGGAAGAGAAAGAGTGTCCTTCAGCACAGGTATCTTACAATTCCAGATGTGTTGCAAAGAAGAAATGACTTTCACTTTTTAGGAAAATAGTGAAAGATACTGTAATAGACAAAAGTATCATCTATAATATAGATTCAAATTTAAAGCTCCAGTAATTCAGTAGATAAGGTCTTGATATAATCACCATAAGCTAGAAACATCTAAGCAGCAGTAGTCTGCAAAGGGGAGAGCCGTAATGGAAACTTAATTTCTTATGAATTTCTTCGCATTAGGAGGTTTATTCATTGAACCTGTCTGGCTTATGAGACAGGGAGTCACTCTGAGAGTCACTGAATTTGAAATTCAGGGATCTGAGCAGTTCTCCAACCAAAATAATGAACTTAAAAGAAATTTCCGAACAGAAAGACAGAGGGTAATAGAATGTTATCATCAGAGTTGCTTGAAGTGCTATAATTTGTTTTTATTTTCCTCTTACTAATTTCTACCCTCTTACACATTTTGTATGAAGAAATTCTGATTGGTCAGTTTGTGCATAATTTAAATGATATGTCTGCTTTTGGTTATGTTATTTCTTAAATAACATTTCTAATGTAAATACTTATATTTATGACAGTAACCACATATTTGAGCAAGCTTAGCTGAGTCATATTCTGATTTTATTTTATTTTTTGTTAATAGGCATGGATAGACAGGATATTTAAAAAGAAGAAAATTTGGAAGTTCTGGAACACACATCAAATATGGACTGTAGGTTATTTTATTAGATAAAATTAATGCTTAATTAAAAATATTAAATAATATGTTTCTTTCTGATTATCGAGGATATCTTCAGGAAATATAAACATAAGATTTGAATTGCTCTTTTTAAATTCTGTTGGCAATATGTTAACCTGAAGCCTCTTTGTTTTTCAACTCTTTGTTTTCCAGCAAATGCTTTTCTTATGAAAAAGAAAACTCTTGTTGTCATCTATGCCAGTGGTGAAGAGACCTTATGCAGCTATTTTGACTATACACACGGTAAAAAGGTTATCATGCTTTCTCTCATAATATTCCTCAAATATTTGTGAAACTGGGAATAAGAATTTTGCATAGTTTTATTTTGTAGACAATGTTCGAGAGAGGCTGTACATTCTTAGGTCTTTCAAATGTTTTTGAAAACCCAGATTGACTCCTAAACTTTTTAGAAAATATTAGATATAAATTCAGCAAAACAACTGGTGTTGAACAGAGTATGAACCAAAAAACTCCTTTGATGTTGATAATCTAGGGCACATAGGAGCACTTAATTAAGGTTGTGTGAAGAGAGGGTGAGCAAGTTGGATTAAACCAGATGAACTTACTAAGATTTGGTGATGCAAAAACCACTGAGATCCTGTTTTAAGCGTACTGCTGCAAATGTGTTTGATACAAAATTAAGCAGCACATAGACCTAGGTAAGCTAGTGTTTTGTTCTTCGGTTTCCAAATCCTTTGTTAATATTTGTATCCTTCATCCATGGGACTTCTGTGGTCAATACACATTATGTGACGACTTCTTAAGGTTTAAAACCTGTAAGAAATTGGCAGGAGATGTTTTACACTGGCAAAAAAATGGTCATTGAAATTAAAGAGTTTGTCAAAACCTGTCACTTAAAAAATCAATAAGAAAAGATTAGTTTTCAAGAGTAAAAATGTGGAGTTTTTTTTATCCTCCCAGGCAATTTCTTTACTTCAAAAGAACAGCTGAGTATACAATCATTCACAGGAAATCTATCTTTTCTCACTATTGAAGCATCTTGTAGTGGGCAAGAATTTTATCAATTTGAAGAAGATCTTGGATTGATAGATGTGCCATTGAATTATTTTAATACTTCTTGACTTTAAACATCTTCAGTGGGTTGGTTGGTGCAGAAGCCCTAAGTAGGTCTTCAGAGAACTGGATATGGATTAGATGGAGCCAGACAAGATCTCTGGGGAGCAGGAAGGAGTTGGAGGAGAGTTGGCTGGCCGCGGCCAGAGCAGACCTTGTCCTGACGTGTCTGTAGAGGCTGTGGGTAAACTGTGCTGACTGGGGCACCAGAAGGGCCTGGGGAAGGGAGTACTTCAGTGAAGAAATCAAGTGTAGCCCTAACAGGTGGAACAAAGGGCTTACTAAAAAAAATATTGGCAGTCTGTAAAATGTCTTCTGCTCCTGTGCATCACAGAGTTACTAGGCCAGTTCTGTGCTGTATTTTCTATTTTCTGTTCACAATACTATTTACAAATATTTGTATATCTTAGTTATTTTCCTACCTTCAGTATAATGTTGAGAGGAAACGTATGAGATAACAGGATATGGCTGGGAAGCTGAAGACACAGGGAACTCCTGTGTCCTCTTGCCAGTGAACCATCCTCCCTCATAAAAAAGGACATCCATTATAAAGGAGAGGTGATAGTTATATTTGCTGTTACAGATATCTAGGTAGATGCTAAGAATAAAGGATGATAAACAGTTTCAGCATTGTGTGAAATTACTTCATGCTCTCTCAGGGTGACAAATACTGAAGAGAAATAGATAACATCCTCTTCAGCTGCAGGAGTTATGCAGGTCTGAGGGACAAGAGCTAGAGTAGCCCCCGTGGGCAGTGTTTCCAGTATCATATATTTCCTGGCAAGGATAGCACCGACTCAGATATGTGCATGGTGATGTGAGATATCTTAGTTATACTGTTTGTGATTTTAATGTAGAAACTGGCTTTCTTATATTGATTGTATGTTTCCTTAAAGAATGATATGGTCAGTTAGTTCACAAGTAGCTTGAGCCTAGAGCTATTTCTCAATACAGCGATATGTTTTAATTATAACAAGCAATGGATACACAGCTTTGCCTGAGGTTAACCCCAAGCACTGGATTTTAGGAAACTTTAAAAATTCACTTCAACATCTTTTAGACTCCTGCAGATGCACATGTGTATATTCATCATCCGACTGTATGACTACTCTATGGCAAAGGAAGTTCACTCAACTAGGCAGAGTAGTTTCCTATTTTGATTTCACAGTAATTTAACTGTACAGGCCAAAATTTAAATAAATGGATGTGAGCCAGATGGGTAGCCAGGTGTAGAATCCACTAAATGAGAATGAAGCTGCTTGATTTGAAGTAAGAGGAGCAAAAGGCAAAATAAAAATAAAGAACAAAGTTTGAAGGCACAGTAGAACAGTTTCTAGTTACTCCTGTGTTTTCTTGATTCTTTTTCCTTTAGGATAGCTGAAGCAATTGAGTTTCATCGTTCCCTGAGTATCTCATGAATATTTCAGTTCCAAATGGTTGAATGTTGTTTTTATTAGTCCATTTAGATTGCAGCACAAATATATTTCCCTGTGTGTGGCTGAGATTTGGAATTAGGGAATATCTGTGGCATGAGGCAATAAACAAAAAGAAATGCATAATGTACAGTTGAATACAGTTGTAACAATTGAGTGCTTTTTAAAGTTCACACACACAGAGCTTCACAGATCTGGGACCTGACCTACCATATCTTTTATCTTATATATTAATATTCATTTCTTGCCAATAGTACTTTCTACTTTCCTCACCCTGAAAAGTCACCAGACTGTGAGAAAGACAATTCTTATACTTCATTTCTTTTTATTTTTCCAGAGTATTTTCTTGTTTTCTTTCTTCAGCTGTCCTCACTGTACAAGTGGACATCCTTGAAAAGAGCCACCAGCAAAAATCATTTGTAAAGAATACTCATGCAGGTGTTTCATTACTTTTTTTTTTTTAATAAATAATTAATAATATAAAAAGTTGGGCTAGTTCTAGGTGCATGAACAGGTCCCTGTCCAAAAGCGGTTAGAATGCAGACAGTTAACGTACCAGTTTAAAAAAAGGAGAGATCTGTTATCTGATACAGAGTGGTCAGTTTGTCTATGCACAGTAGTATTTTGTTGTTCTTATTACTATTTATCCTTCCTTATCTGTTGAGTTGGTGAACTTTGGTTCTCTTATAACTAAGCGTTCTTCCTTTTGGCTAGATTTTGTTGAAATGCATGTAAATGCGTAGGCAAGTATCAGAGTATGATTTCCAATGAAAACTTATTTTGAAATATTTTACATTGATAATGAGAGACAGGGTACAAGGAATAAAATCCCTCGCATGAGGCAGCCTGCTAGAATTTAGCCCAGAGCAGATTATGTTAGGTACTGGCATTCAGTTCTAAATAATCATGCTACAGAAATGGGGAGTAGATTCCTGATGAATAAAATTAGAAATGTAGATGACAGGTAATAACATGACACAGAGGCCAGAAATTGATAGATTCTGTTCCAACATCTGTGTTGATTCCTGGATTTCTTCTGCATCAATAGAATATAATTAAGAGGTCTGCTCTGAAAGTAATGCCTCCTATTTTATTACGTTGGCCCACAATGTCAGAGGCGGATGTTGTTGTATGGCAGTAGAAGTTGAACCTTCTCACCAGTATTCCATCACATCCTGCTGTGTGACAGACGGCAGCAGAGGGGCAGTCCAACAAAATGGCGTTTGACGTGGAAGTACATATGAAGAAGAGCTGTGTCACTGAATTCCTCCATGTGGAAAAAATGGCATCCATTGTCATTCACTGACACTTGCTGAACACTTCTGGAGACCGAAGAGTGGATGTGAGCACAGTGAGGCAGTGGGTGGTGTGTTTCAGCTGTGGCAACAGCAATGTGCAAGACAGTCTACATTCCAGACAGCCGTGCAGATTTTTATGAGTTCAGTATGCAGGTTCTTGTTCCTCACTAGTGAAAACATGTAAGATAATGGTGGTGACTATGCTGAAAAATAGTGTTCTGTAGCTGAGAATTGTCTCTTTGTTATTAATAGTTATTATTGTGTTCCTTGTATCTATCGTAGTTTCCGTGGAAATAAATTGGAGGCGTTACTTTCAGTGACCTATGTACATTGTTGATGGACTGCCTAGTTTTCCATGTTTACCTTGATACTCTTTGGGGTTTATATCTGATTCCAGGAAATTAGAGCATCTTTGTCTGGGACTAGGATAAGACGTTTTGTGAGTCCCTCATTAGATTTATTGCTGGAATTCTCCTTTGGTAAACATCTTCACCTATCTTTGTAATCTTTCTTTTGATACAATGCACTTGATCCTAGGGACACATCATATTTATCCAACACGTAGCATCAGTTGGAAAAATCAGAACTAAAATTCACACCTTCTCTGTCAAATAAACCAACATGCAGGTTTAAATATGTGCATTTATAAAATAACTCTTTAGGAAGAGGGCCTTAAGCCATAGCTGTTAAAAAGAACATCAATGGAATATTTTTGCTGGCAATCAAATCAGACATCTCTGAAGGGTGTCCAGCCATGTGCATTGGAAAGAACACTATTCTTTCCTCATTTCCTTTGCTGGCACAAGCGGCAGTCTGCTGATTTTCAGATAATTAAGGATTGCATGATGAAGGCAACAGGCATATTATTTGATAAAAGGGCTGAGATGAAGGTGCCAGCTAAGTCTGGAAGATTCTGTAATTTGATGTGACTGCTGTCAGGAACACAGACTTGCTGAAATTAGATCTACTGGTTTCACCAGAGTAGCTGGTGAAGTGAAAAATGTACATGCAGAGCTTAGATGGGTTTCCTGAAGTCAGTGATTGTAAATTTTCATACATCACTTCAGGGCTAAGAAATACAGTATTAACCTTATGTGTACCAAGGCTGACGATTTGCATTTGATGAAATTCTAAAGAGCTACTGGCTTTAGCTGTTTCAGATCCTGACTACAAAAGCAAAAACAAAACCTTTCACCTTTCAAAAAAGCTTCTTGGCATTCTTTATTGATCTTTCATCACTGTAAGCAGAGAACACGTAACTGATAGCTAAGCAGAGATCAAAAGAATATGACTGCACAGGTTATTTGCAATCACTTGAAATGTTTTATGCACCTAATTATTCTCAGAGGAGAAGTAGGGAGAAGATAGATGATGATATATGTTGTCTAATAATTGTTTGTGAGAAAGAACACCTGTCCAGTGCCTGCCCCATTCTCACCTTCTCTTATATACACTCAAAACCAGTGGAGTGACAGCCTTCAGGCCTGTCTGACCCAGTCCCCTGCTTTTGATTGGGTAAGTCCAAGACAGACAAAATGAGGACACACTTTTTGCATTGCTTCATGTCCTTTGGTTTCAGGCTAGTAGGAGATAACCCCTAGGACAGACACAGCAGGTTAATGTATAACATATTTACTAAAGATACAGCTTAAGATAGTAATATGTTTTACTGGTGCTGGCTTTGCTCTGTAGGAATCTTCAGACTGGTGGCTGAACTCGGATGTGTCCAAGGGACCAAAACCGCTGCAGAATGGTCACTGTAGCTATTGACTGCTTCAGCTTTGGCCTGTTTTTGGGTTACTGCTTTTGACTCTAGCCCTTTTAAGAGTTAAAAGGTCCCTTCTAACTTCATCAGCATTCTGCTCTGTGGCAGATAGTTTCTTGGTTCAAAAGTTCACTGGCATCATATTTAAAGAGTAGACTTCCTGAATGAATGGCTGCAAGCAACGAGCTGGAGCTTGCTCTAAGAAAAGCAAATGTTTCAGCATTTTAACAAGACAACCATTCTAAATAAGTTCTGTTTTCCATGTACGCCAGATTAAAATTGTATACATGGATAATCTAATTTTATATAATAAATTGCATATGTGGATACCTAATGAACTTTTTAAGGCCATTTACAGTGAACTGACAGTGACTTTTATGCATGGATTTCTAAAGATGTATATAAGATTCTTCAGTGAAATATAGTGAGATACTATACTTTCTGCATTAGCATACGGTAGATAGTATTAGTATTTTGTTCTGATATGAGCTTTTTTTGCTTGAAATTTTGCTATTTGATGGGTAAGGAAACATACTCCCATAACTAAACCAGTATCTATTTTATGTCTTCCAGAGCTCTTGAGAGTTTTTTACCTTTGTGTTTTGCAGTAAATTCCAGTTTTAATTGTCTTTAGGAGAAGCTTTGAACATGGTTTGGATTTTGTCATCGAAGTGTGAAGTAGAAACCTACCATCTCTCTGAATCTCATTATGTCATATGATCTACTAGCGCGATATTTAATTTTAGTATGTTCCCCCTAAAAGACTTGAATAGTTTATAAGCAAATTTAAAAAAGGACTGAGGTATATGTTTGAAGTTGCATTCCAATGCCAAGAAAGTGGTTTTTGCCTGATTAGGATAGTAAAGATATAAAATATCCCTCATTACTAGCACTGTGGGTGATACTGCAGAATACAGTAGGAGAGGTGCTGTTAAATAATGACAAAAAACCTCCATGGAGCTGCTGTCATTTTTCTGAGCAAGGGAACATTGTTTCCATGTGCTTTAGAGCTGGCTATCCTGTGTAAGTAGCATGCACACAGTGATGGAAAGCAAAAGCTGAGGCACATTACTGCTCCTTGGTCTGAGGAGGAGTGCAAGTGGAATTCACTGTTTCCCTTCTTGCCTGTTTCTGGCTTCTGCAAATATGTGACATCCCTTTCTCACAGCGACTTATAATACTCAAAAGCTTGTTGAATCTTCGGTGTTTCTTTAAAACTTTGTGCAGCTTGTTCCTTCAGCCAGAGAGGAAGGGATATGTCAGCATGCAAAGGATACAGCTGTTCCATGAAGATGTGAGGGGATGGCATAAAAAATTTCAAAGGCACACTAGAGAAGTATAGTAAACTACCATGAGCTGCCTTATTACTGATCCTCTGGTCAACGTGTAGCAATATCCTTAATGAAGATGATGAAATGTACGTAATTTTTACCAGAGGTAACTGCAAGGATACCACAATTTTCTAACTATAGTAATTTTATTAATGTTAGATATGTTAATACACACAGAAATATTCTAAAACACAAGCAATGGCAAAGAGGATCAATAGAAATACAATAATGCATAATTCAAATCAGTTTGTTTTAATTCAAACCATTTGTTTTAGGAAGCTCCATTTTCACCCTAAAATTGATTTTCAAGTAATTTGCTGAAGTTTAAACTGGTATACTGGCATGTGTCTGTGTAAAATCAAAACTAAGGTCCTTAAATATTTCTAATATATAGAAATATATCTGATTCACTCACAGCTGGAACTTGATTTGACAATGAAGTCTTATTTGCAGTCGTATAGATGGTCTACCTACAACTGAAGGTTAGTAATGGTAAAAATAATTACTGTTCGGTACCACTCTTTCTTCTGTAAATTACATTCTCTATGAAAATAGGCCATTGCAACATAATTTTTTTTTTCTTTTTTTATTCTTTTTTTCTTTTTCTTTTAAAACAATTCCTTTAAATCATTTTATACTTAGACTACTTTTATTTTAAATGTACGTTTAACAGATTTTTAGGCATCTGGTGGTATGAAATATGTTTAGTTTGCTACACTGTATACTTCTAACATAATTTCCATTGCAACAAGTGCCAAATCTCGTTTGAGATTATAAAAACGTTTTAGACATAAAAGCCCTCTCCCATCAGGCTTCTAAATATAGAAAAACATAATGTCAGATGGATATGGCTGGAATCCTGTCATTTTATTTAACAAGTTTTGGGGTGTTAGGGATGATGCAGGTTCCCAAATGGGTGTGCAACACCACTGAGCTCATGGGAGATACACCTTTGCTCTAGCTTTGTGTAGGACACCCCCATTCCATGGTTATGTCCATTTATAAATCCTGAGAGAATGATAATCTGGTCTAGACCACACTTTCCTACAGCCTTTACTGTAAAACAAAAAGTATTCTTGATGATATACAAATAGCTAATAGAGGGAAAAAAGGGGGACAAAAAAATCAAAACAGAAACCTAATAACCATAGAAAACCTGGAAAAAAGTATTTTCTAAGCATTCTTATTAGGTAAATAGTCTATTAACCCTGAAGATCTAGCTTCATAGTTCATTAAACTATGTATTTTTTAAAATTGCTCTTGTTAGGTGTTCCATTGAGGCACATGAATTCAAACATGGCCTCAGGCATAAGATTTGAAATGCATGTCCATTAAACTCACAAACAGCTTGCCAGATGGAGCAAATGGAAACAACCCTCTTCCTGACAACTGTAAATGTTGCACAAAGATTAAAATAATGAGATTGAGCTGCTGCACTGGCTGTAGCAGACTTCTGAGTTCCCATTTTTCCATTCCTCTCTTCGTGCCATCATATGCCTCTTTAGCACTGTCTGAAGATCTCTGCACTGAAAAGAAATTAAAAGTGGGTAACCTGAGCTATGATGTTTAAATAGCCAAGTCAGTAGTAAATAACACAAATTAAGATATTTTAGTTAGTGTGCCAATTATTGCTTCTGCTTTTGTAGCTATTGAGTATATGAAAAAAAAATTGTTATGCTGGAAAGCATATCTTGGTGCAGTATTATTTTATCCAGGAAGAAATGTTGAAATCACGTTTAAAACAGAAAAGTTAAGATTTCATTTAAAAATTTAATTCATTCTTTAGAAGTGAGATACACTTTTTTCTTCTTCTTCTTTTCTGTTTCGTTATTATTAGTGACCTAAGAGTAGAGGTAGGTGAAGTTTTACATATGGAAGTTACCCTGTTGGAAATCTATTTTTATTGGAGTTAGCCAAGAAATGTTAGTTCTGTCTAAATGTTGGACATTTCAGAGGAAATGTATGCATCTTCAGTGGAATCATTGTAACATAATGTTTATATGAGGAATATAAGAAGCAAGCCAATGTCTTCTAATATAAAACTATTGTTTTTAATATTACTGAATTATTTGGTTCTCTGAAGCAGTTGGATTTAAGTTGTTCTTACTTAAAGCATAGCCATAAACGGCTTGCTTTCTTCTGATTTATTTTAAGATTTACTCTTTTTCTTCTCATTACATATAAGTAAATTAACATGCTAACAAAGAGAGTTATAATCTCAATTGTTTGATTTTTATAGACAAACTACATACTTGAGCAGCTGGTAAAAAAAAAAAAATTCTCTATATATTTTTTATTACAAATTATATATATGAATTTCATTGTTGTACTTAGAGAATAGGTAGCAGTGCAGTATGGAATTAAGACCTGTGTTTAAAATACAGGCTACTGACAGTGGTGTAAATCATAATAACTCCATTAAATCTATGTAGTTAAATTAGTATATAGTCAATGAAATTGAAGTCAAAATTAGGTTCAGCCTAGACATTACTTATTAAAAATAATGATGACCGGATTTAAATTTCTTATCTAGACCTATCTGAAGTCAGTTATGTGACTGCTTATTCAAAGTAATGACTGGGGTTTTCTGGACACTGATATAATAAAATTGGTAATTGAATACACCAAAACTATGAACAGTTACAAATGTTGTGCATTAGGACCCACAGTGAAGAACTGAATCAAGCCTTCCACTAATAGTGGAACAATTTTTATAATGTAATGCTTTTATAAATGGACTTAAATTCTCCCTGCAGAGGTCTTGCATAATGTATGGCTGTTACATATATTGTAATAGAACTGCAGTTTAAACTGCATTTGGTGTATTGGAGCTTCAGTATAGATAAAGTCCTTTGTTTCATACTAGATATGATACGGATACCTGTACTGCTAGGTGCAGTGTACAGTATCTCAATTGGTCCCATGCAGAAAAAAAATGTACTGCTTCTTGTCTAGATCCCCAAATTCAGATTTGTAATGAGCAGTTTAACAAAGGCATTTTTGAGTGCATTTAAGTTGCATTTTTGAGTCTGGTTTGGTGATTCTGGAGGAGAGTGCCTATTACATTTAATTTAAAAGTAAAGACCGGAACTAGTAGCTATTACACTCTTTGCATTGATAACTCCTCTCTTATTTATGCAGGCTGCATCTGCTGTCACTCAGGTAATGTACTTGGCTCTGAATACAGAAGCTCGGATAACTGAGCCAGAACTTTAATCACTGAACCCTTAACAATGAGGCTCAGAAAGCAGTAATTTTAAAATCATATATACATTTAAATATAGTGGGCTAATTTCTTTGCTATGCTGTGTGAAGTCTAATATATTTTTATTCATAGACCTTCAGACCTGCAACATCTCTCCTCCGCTTAGCACCCCTTCACGGTAGACTTGCTCCCTGAGGCAAACTTCCATCAGCTTCCCAAACTCCTGTGATGACCTAGAGTATCCTTCAAGATGCTTCTGACAGTAATTAGGATTTCTTACAACTAACAGTTCTGAGAGAAAAATACTGTTCTTACTGGTTGTCCTGCACGTTTTCTAATTCTTTGTGTTCATTGTTGCCATTGTTTACTTCCTTGTGAATTTTGTATCACCTTGTTACTTTTTGAAGAGAGAGAGGTATCTGATCATCATAATCATGTCTTTGTTATATACTGAAGACCCTTACTCAAGTCATCCCCTGACAGAATACCATACATAAAAGACTGAGGTTTTACTATATCTGCAATGGAGCTTTTATTGATGCTCTATGTAGTATCTGTAACAAATAAACTATTGAAATGAAGAATGGGATCAGTTATTCTTTTGGCAGTACTTTTAGATTTCAGAACTGTGGAAGTTAGCATCCATAAATTGTTTAAGAACTGCTCTGCAAGCAAAGGTGAAATTAGCTCAAGTATGTTTTAACACGTTAAAGAGGGGAGATAGAAATACCATTTTAGGCATAGGAATCTAATGCATTTCAAAATTTTCTTGGTCTGAATGACTTACTTTGTTAAAAGTGGTGACCTAGAAGGATCTCTGATCTCTTCTCCGAGTCACTGAGTGCCTCTGATAATAACTCCATGTCATACTTGTTAATATTAAAAACTGGTTTTGCTTCAATTTCTTTAGTACTAATTTCTAAAACTATCCTTATTTATTAATTTGTCCTGGGCTATTTGTTCTAGGTTTTCCTGCTTTTTTCTTTAGCAGGGCAGTTGGAGTAGATGACACCTAGTCTAGAGGTGCAGTTGACACAACAGAAAGAAAGGACACCATCTAGAGGGAACTAGACAGACTCAAAAAGTGGGCACGCAAGAACCTAATGAGGTTGAACAAGGCCAAGTGCAAGGTGTTGCACTTGACTTGAGGCAATTCCAGATACGAATAAAGACTAGGAGGTGAACTCATTGAAAACTGCCCTACGGAGGACTTGGGGGTCCTGGTGAACTGAAAGCTGGACACGAAACAGCAGTGTGCTCTTGAAGCCTGGAAGGCCAACACTATCCTGGGCTGCATCAAAAGAGGAGAGGCCAGCAGGGAGAGGGAAATGATTGTCCCTCTCTACTCTGCCCTTGTGAGGCCTCGTCTAGAGTACTGTGTTCAAGTCTGGCGGCCCCAGTATGGGAGAGATGTAGAACTGTCAAAGTGGGTCCAGAGGAGGGCCACTAAGGTGATCGAAGGGCTGGAGTAGCTCTCCTATGAAGAAAGGTTGGGGGAGCTGGGCTTGTTTAGCTTGGAGAAGAGAAGATTCCAGGGAGAGCTCATTGCAGCTTTCCAGTGATTGAAGGGAGCTTACAAGCAGGAGGGGGACCAACTTTTTCTTTAGTCTGAAAGAGATATGATAAGGGGGAATGGCTTTAAACTAAAAGAAGATAAATTTAGGTCGGTTAGGCAGAAATTTTTTACTCAGAGGGTGGTGAAGCACTGGCAAAGGTTGCCCAGAGAGGTTGTGGATGCCCCATCCCTGGAGGCATTCAAGGCCAGGCTGGATGTGGATCAGAGCAGCCTGATTTAGTGGGTGGCAACCTTGCTCATGGCAGGGGGGTTGAAGCTTGATGCTCTTTAAGGTCCCCTCCAACCTAAGCCGTTCTAGGATTCTATGATATGATTCTGTGACCTCCAGAGGTCACAGAATCATAAAATCATAGAATAGCCTGGGTTGAAAGGTTTCAACACAGATGGGGCATCCACAACCTCCTTAGGTAACATGTTCCACGGTGACACAATCCTCTGTGCGAAAAACTTCCTCCTAATATCTAACCTAAACTTCCCCTGTCTCAGTTTAAAACCATTCCCCCTTGTCCTATCACTATCCACCCTTGTAAACAGCTGTTCCCCATACTGTTTATATGCTCCAACATAAACACCAAGGGAGAGACCCACAATATGATTAAACTGAAAAGTTTACCCTCTTCCTTGCATCGCAAGGTCTATGTAAACTATAAAACTTCAAATTCCATAAACACTTGGAAAATTGTAGCTTTCCAAGATGCAGATAAAGATCATATTCCATGCAACTTGCTTTACATTTTTACATACCTCAAAGGAGGCTCAGGAGAGAATTTATCACTTTCTACAACTACCTGAAAGGAGACTGTAGCAAAATGGGTGTCACCTTCTTCTCCAAAATAAATCGGGATAGGTCAAGAAGTAATGGTCCTAAGTTGCACCAGGGGAGGTTCAGATTAGATATGAGGAAAACATTCTTCTCTGAAAGAGTCATAAGGCATTGGAACTGGCTGCCAGTATCCCTGGAAGTTTTCAAGAAAAGGATAGATGTGGTGCTGAGGGATGTGATTTAGTGGGCATGGTGGCAATGAGCTGATGGTTGGACTAGATGATCTTGGAGGTATTTTCCAGCCTTAATGACTCTATGATCTAATATTCTTTTCCTAGTGCCTGCATTACAAAAGAGTTTAAAGATGTGCCATCACCTTATATGTAACACAACAATAAGGAATTTAAATGTCTTTTTACAACAGGCTGTGGTCCTAAAAATTAATCTATTAGAACTAAAACGCCCACAGAAGCCTACTATTACTTTGTTGGGTTTTTTTTAAAAGGTATTTTTGAGTAGTTACTGTTTCTCTATGGTCCTTATTTAATTCCTACTTTTGAAAGCCATTGTAAATTTTAAAATGTTTTCAAAATAGTTAAGTCTCTTTTTTTCAATAAATTTTCCTTATGTTTTATGTTCTCTTCATATGCAGAAAATGAAACTGAATCTGTACCAGCGACTATTGTTAGCATGGGTCAATGTGCCTGTGCATTATATACGACAGAGCACACAAGATGTGGGGAATGGAGTGGGAAGTGGCACTGGGAAACTTGCGCTGGGGCTGGGGCACGTGCTGCAGGTGAGAACGGCCCACTGTGATGACCCAGCAATGGACTGTGGCATCACTGTGGGCTTGGCAGTGACGTCCCCAAGTGAAGGTCAAGTGGAAGCGACGCCCAGCAGCTTGGCCAAGTGATGGTGGGAGACATCTCCAGGCAACCGATTGTGACCTCACAGCCCATGCTGCTGTACTGTGGGTGCAGCGGCCCTGCCCAGCAGTTCGTGCCTGGACTCCGACCGAGCGTGCGTGCGAGGACTGGAGCGTGGATAGGCCGAGCTTTGGTGCTGAAACGTGCTCTGGGTGCTGCTAGCGCAGCTCTCAGTGGCTGTCTCAGAGCCATTTGTTCTTTACCCCGACCCTGCTGGGAGCAGGCAGACGGGACATCCCAGAGAGGCGCGTGCAGCAGCGTAGGTAAGCGGCACAGGGACTGATGGCTGGGGGGGGCATCTTGAGGGACCCTTCCCAGGCCGGTGTGTGACTAATGTCTCTTGTCCTCTTCCAGTGTGTGACACCTGCTGCTGTAGCGTTAGTGCTGGGGAGCGCGTTGCCATCTCCCGCTCCCTCTAGCCCGCCGCAACTGGTGGTGGTACCATGGAGGCAGAATTAGACACCCGCTGCCCCATATGCCTGGAGAACTGGGACAGCGCGGCATACGCCATGCCGTGCTGCCACCGGTTCTGCTTTCCCTGCATCGAGCGGTGGACTAGCATCAGGCTACAGTGTCCGCTTTGCAAACGAGATGTGGAGTCCATCATCCACACCGTGCAAGCAGACAGTGACTTTAAGGAGCTGGTCCTCACACCAGCTGCAGTGGCACCCATTGCCACATGGAACGCCATAGAAGACCAGGAAGTCTGGCCATGGCCTGAAGTGCCCAGGCGTCCTGTGGGCGGCCTCTCCCCTGACACCTGGGCTACCGTCTTCAGGGACCACCCGGCCCTGCTGCAGCCCCTGCGTTCCTGGCTGCGACGGAGACTGTGCCGCATCCTGGGCAATGAGGAGCTGCATGCAAATATATTGGCACACAGTGTCATCTGGGCCCTGCTCCACATTGGCCTGGAAGAGCGGGTTTTAGCAGAAATGCTGCGTTCCGACCTGGAGGGCCGCACGGTGACCTTCGTACAGCGGTTCATCGCCTTCACCGTGCAGAGGTGTGGCAGAGAGGCCCACCGCCTGCTGGGCCTCAACATCCCTCCTGCTGCTGGGGCACAGGAGGCCAACTCTGCACCACAGCCCAGAGCTGCCCCAGCAGATGAGGCTCCTGTCCCTGGCCCAGCACCCTCCAGCAGCCCTGCCAGCTCCAGCAGGGGCGAAATGCCGGGCGGGACAGCAGAAGAGCTCAGTGGGAGTCCCAGCCGCTCGTATTCCAGCTGCGTGACTGTCACTATAGAGCAGGCGGTGCCTCACGAGCTGCCGGAAGAGCCTGTGGCAGGGCCCTCTGGCGCCAGCCTACCTGAGGGGACCCGGCGAGCCCGGAAGAGGAAGGCCAGCGACTCCCAGGCCTCAGAATCACCAAAGAAGAGGCCACCCAGCCGGCAGGAATAGGACAGCGGTGGAGCTGCTGAGACTGGGATCAGGATCTCTTGGTGTCCAGAAATGCTGAAAACACGCAGATCTTCTTATCATCGACTCAGCTTTTGTTATTTTTATATTACTATTACAAATAAAAAAAATACAAATAGAAAATGGTTTGGGCTGGAAGGGATCTTTACGATATCTAATTCCAACCCCCTGCCGTAGGCAGGGACACCTCCCGCCAGACCAGGTTGCTCACAGCCCCATCCAGCCCGGCCTTGAGTGCTTCCAGGGAGGGGGCATCCACAACCTTGCTGAGCAACCTGTTCCAGTGTCTCACCACCCTCACAGTTATAAAATTTTGCTATTGCTTTTCAAATTATGATTACATACACTTAGGCTGTTTTTTCTTTGTCCTCCTAAGAGCAGACCATGAGGACTGCTTGTCGGCACAGAGATGGCCCAGCCTGCCAGGCTGAAAGCTGTTTTCATCGTCCTTACCATTAGGTGTTTAAAGTGTTTGCTGTTAGATTTACTGTGGGGAGAGTTTGCCTGTAGTCAAGACCTTCAGATCAGATACACACCGGGAGTTCCAAGGTTCATCTGTGCCTTGGCTTTCCTAATCCTATCTTTACACACACAGACAACAGCCCTGTGTTCCTCCCAGGCTACAAAGCCCTGCTTCCACTTTCTGTACATTTCCGTCTTTTCCCTCAGTTTAAGCTGCAGGTCTTTGAACAGCCATGATGGCTGCCTTCCTCCCCTGCTTGACTTCTACTGGGGCTGGAGAGCCATTGCACTCTCAGAAGGGTGTCCTTAAAGAGCTGCCAGCTCTGTTCTGTTCCCATGCACTTAAGGTCCGTTTCCCAGGGAATCCCACTCAGCAGTTTCTTGAGCTGCCACATGTTTGCTCTCCTGAAGCACAGGGTCTTAGCTCTGCTTTTTTTCGAGGCCTGCATTCTTCAAGATCACAAACTCCACCAACGCATGGTCACTATAGCCCAAGCTGATTCCAATCTTAACCTCTCTAATGCTCTCCTCTGCATTACTGAGCTCCAGGTCCAGTAAGGCTTCACCTTGGGTTGATCCGTCTATTACCTGGACCAGGAGGTTGTCCTCAACAGACTCCAGGAATCTCCTGGATTATCTGCCACCTGCTGTGCCGCTATCCCAGCAGATATCCGGGTGGTTGAAATCCCCCATCAGGACAAGAGCCCGTGAGCATGACACCTCCTGCAGCTGAATTAAGAAGGCCTCGTCAACAGGGTCCCCCTGATCAGGTGGCCTGTAGCAGACCCCAACCACTAGATGCCCTTTACTGGACTGATTCTTGATTTTAACCCACAAGCTCTCGACCTGATTGTGGCTGTTCCTCAGACACAGCTCTTCGCAATCTGACCTGTTCGTGGCTGTTCCTCAGACACAGCTCTTCACAATGTATCCACTTCTTAACATAAAGGCCAACTCCCCCACCCCTCCTGCCTTGTCTATCCCTTCTGAAAAGCCTGTAGTCCTCAATCAGGGTATTCCAGCCGTGGAATTCATCCCACCATGTTTCCGTGATAGTGATTAGATCATACTTTCTCATTTGTGCCACAGTTTCTAGCTCCTCCTGTTTATTTCCCATTCTGCGTGCGTTGGTGTAGAGGCACTTCAGCTTAGCTATTGGCCTTGTTGCCTTCCCAGAGGAGCCCTCCCTAATACCTCCAGGACAAGTCTGGGGTTTTTCCCTACCATGTCCCAAGGTGACAGCGTTCCCACGCACTTCTCTGTCACTGAGTACACCCCACCATATCTAGTTTAAAGCCCTGCTAACCAGACTAGCCAGCTTGCTCTCAAGAATATTTGTGGCCCTTCTAGTCAGTCAGCTCCTGTCCACTGTGAGCATTCCCCCTTTCTCAAGGCTGCGTCCCAAGCCATAGTACCCAAAGCCCTGAGCATGACACCACTTGCAAAGCCATTCATTCAGCATGTCCACCCTCCTCCTTTTGTGCAGATCCCAGTCACCAAGTGAGAGGACAGAGGAGAACACAACTTGTGCCCCTGATCCCTTCAGCAGTCTTACCAGAGCCCTGAAGTCCCTTTTGATCACCTGAGAACTTCTTTTGCCTACCTCTTCATTTCTGATGTGGAAAACTAGTAGTGGATAATAATCAGAAGGCTTAACGAGTCGAGCGATGTTCCTAGCAGCATCTCTCACCTGGGTTCCAGGCAGGCAGCACACCTCCCTGTGGGATGGGTTCAAGCTGCATATTGGGCCCTCAGTTCCCCTCAGAAGTGTGTCCCCTATGATGACAACCCCTCTTTTTTTCCTGACTGATGTAGCAAAACGGGGAGCAGACTGACTAGCCTTGGGCAACCTCTCCTGCATAGATGGACTTTCACCAACATTCACATACCCCTGTCCCTTCAGCTCCAGAGCCTCATACCTGTTACGTAAGGGCACCTGGGAAGGTGAGACAGGCTGAGGGACAGTCCGCTTGTTGTCCTGAACCGGGACTTGTTTCCGTCTCTCGCTGTCCTCAAGGTCGCCCCTTCCCATCTGGCTGTGAGAGGGCAGATGATCTCCCACTGCTTGAGGAGCATCTCTCCCGCACCCTTCCTGTAGGGATGGCAGAGTGCAACTCCACCAATGAATCCCCTTCCCACAATCTCAGATCTCAGACTTTCTACTTCCTCCTTTAGCTCTACCACCAGGCTGAGCAGATCATCCACCTGCTCACACCACACATAGGTGGTATCCTGGCTGCCCTCCTGTAGCAGTGACAGGGCCAGGCATTCTCTGCAGCCGGAAACCTGAACTGCAGCGTGGACATTCATGCTTTCAGCCTGGGTCTCCACGTCCCTTTTAGCAGCAGCTCGCCGCCATGTGGTGACTATGGTTGCACCTCGGTGTGTCCAGAGAGCAACAGCCTGTTAAGTGCTAAGTGCAAAGCCCCCTTCTACATGACAAGGTGCCCTGCCCTGCCTGCTCGCCCTGCCTGATCTGCTTAGGCTGATCCGCCTGGGGTTTGCCCTGAAAATCACTCGCTTCACAGCGAGATAACAACCCTCCCCTCTATGTAGTCATGCAAATAGGTGGTTTAGGTTTTCTCCTTGTTTGATTCGTGATTCCCACGTGATTCACACACCCTGACTCCTCCTCTCCATCCCTTCACGTTGTTGCCCTCCCTGAGGCTTTTTCTAGAAAGGGAGCGCGGGTGCAGAGCCGTTGCCTCGGCAACACCCACTCCACTTCAGCCTCTCTTGGGAGAGCTGCCAGGCTGCTCTGTTACTTTGGGGTTCCCTGGATGAAGGAACCGACCAAAACCCCCCTGTACCTCGTGATCAGTCAATACCTATGGTCAGCACGAAAGGAAAAAGTAAAGAAATTATCTGTGTGGATGAACAGCAGAATTGTTTGAATTGGTGGTTCACAGATCATTTCACAGCTATTGCAGTAGGTTGTGTGTTTCTGTGGTGGAATATATGAAGGACAGTTGCAGGAGAGTCAGGATGATTCTTTCCTGAGAGCAACTGAAGATGTTCTGGGTGAAAAATATTTTACAGTTCACTGAAGTCTGCGAGAAAATCTGGAGAAGAGATGGCAAGTAGATATTCTCCAGTATGATTGCTTACTGCAGGATGACAGTTGGGCAAATCCATTGCCCACACTCACGGGAAATACGTAGAGAAGAGGAGACATCTAGAGATGTGGAGAAGTTTGTGTAGAATTCAAAATGCCTCTGAACATTAGTAAAGTGGGATAGAAATATTACTTTAGAAGGAAATCCTGTCTATCACATTCAGAGCTTTTTGTGTTTAAAAACCCGTGTCAATCTGGTTTCTTGCATCTTTTTCTAATTTGAAAATGACAACAAACTTGTTTAAGAATTTTGAAGCCTTTTGGTACATCTCTTTCCAAAAGATGTTTTACATCAAAGCTTCTGGCAACTCAATTCCAACAGAGTAAATTTGAGAATTAACAGATCAGTGATAACTCTCAAGAAGAGTCATTGATTATCAAATATGCCTTGGCTGGGTCTTCTTTATAAAAAGAAATTCAAAAGGTTCTCATAATCATGTGAACGTGAGCTGTAAAGTGCTGTAATCCTAATATTAGTAGATTACTGAAAACAGTTCAAACAGATAATTAAGCGAAGTAACCAAGAAATAAATTGAACATCAGGTAAAAGAACCCCTCTCTTCTCGTGGGACTCCTTATTCAGTCTTAGATTGTGAATGATGAATTTAGGTCTTTGATAGCCAGGTATATTTAACATATATTCAGTCCTGTTAGGAGCTAACAAGCTGCCCACCCCATTTTATTTCACATTAATGGGACACAAGCATTCATTGACTTCCTTGGAGCTCTCAAATGATGCTACAAGGAAAAGATCTTTATGTTCAAGAACATGGATGGATCACATCACTTGGAAATATTCATGACTGAGCTATGTTTGGTTAATTTCAGTGGAGTAAAAATAAGTGGTTTTATTCATTTTTTCATTATTTCACATTATAATCTCATTATGTGGAAGCCAATTGCTTTTATGTCTTTTTAATTTTTTCTTTCTTTTTTTTTTTAAGATATTTTATTGCAGGAGGAGTTATAAGGCCCTTGCAAGTGTCTGTGCTGCTGTTAAATTTAATGGGCTCCAGCTGTGCAGAGGTGTTGTCAAGAAAAAGGAACAAAAACCCAGAGAGAATTAACAGGGAAACAGGATAATTTTTACGGGTTATTTGTTTATTGGGAGGTTGTTTCACTGAAGTGATAGATATGTGGCTTTACGTTGTTGTTTTTAAGAAGCACTAAAAACAGACATAATTACATATGCATGCAGAATATTGTTAAACTGCAACTATAAAGTGATACAATAAAGGATCTACAGTGGAGTGACTGTTACTGTTGAATATCCTTTCAGACAATGTTTGTCTTAAAGGGAATTCAGAATCGTTTTCCTTAGCATTGGCAAACTTGCGTTCACATGTTGGCTCCAAACAGAAAGTCGTTCAGCCCCTATCCGTGGAGCTACGTGCAATTCCTCTTACATCCCTGGCACTGCTGCCTCTTATTTGCTTTTGTTTTGAACAGAGCTACATCATTGGCTACACCATATCAGAAACACTGGCTACCTAAATGGCAAACTAGATTCTGTCTCCTGTTGCTCCTCATGCCTCCACATCTCCTTGTCTGAGGTAAGTTAGGACTGTAAAAAGTTATTTGGTTATTTTTTTATTTCTCCATTTTCTGCTCCTTTTGTAATGACCTGCCTGTCTGTTGTGTGATATTCTCCACCAATGTTTCGGTGGGGTAGATGTTTTCAATAACTATGCCAACCATTGGCCTGATAACAGATCAGTATGACTGACTCATTGCACCATGTTCTTGCTGAGGGGCTGCTGCTGGCTGCCATGCATGAGATGTTTGCAACATTTCTTTGTCATGTTCAAGTCCCAGCCTGCATCTTCATCCTCACTTCCATTATTAGGAATAGTTGGATCAATCCAGTATAGAGGATGAAAAGGAAACATGAGGTTAAAACTGTGTGTGAGTATTGGTAGGAGAAAGTGAGATTTGAAATTTGTGTTATGTGTAGGTGTGCCTAAATTCAGATAGTGAAAATCGGATGCTTTTAAAGAAGATACTGATTGCAAATCTTCTGAAAAATCTTGAACACCTTGAGTACTGTATTCAGTTTTGGGCCCCTCACTACAAGAAAGACGTTGAGACCCTGGAGTGTGTTCAGAAAGGGACGACAAAACTGGTGAGTAGTCCGGAGTGCAAGCCTTACGTGGAGTATAAGGCTGGGAACTGGAATTGTTTAGTCTGGAGAAGAGGAGGTTCGGGGGAGACCTTACTGCTCTCTACAACTACCTGAAAGGAAGTTGTGGCAAGGTGGTGGTCAGTCTCTTCTCCCATGTAACTAGCAATAGGACAGGAGGGAATGGCCTCAAGTTGCACCAGGGGAGTTATAGATTAGACATTAGGAAAAAGTTCTTCTCAGGAGCAGTCAGACTCTGGAACAGGCTACCCAGGGAGGTGGAATCACCGTCCTTGCAGGTGTTCAAAAAATTTTTAGATGTTATATTGAGGGACATGGTTTCTTGGGAAATATTGATGATAGGTGGACAGTTGAACTAGATGATCTTGGAGGTCTTTTCCAACTTTGGTGATTCTATAATTCTATGATTTCCTCTGCCTTACTGATTGAATAAGCTGATCTGCCGCAAATTGAAGATAAATGAGAGAATGGTGGCCTAATTGAATGCTCCTTGTTTTCAAGTTAACTTGCAAATGCCACAAAATATTTATATTTCATATGATTTTTTTTTTTTTCCACATAACCAGTATTCCAAAAGGAGAATTATGTCTTTGAAATGCTATATGGAAAAAAAAGGCCTTGTGGAGCTCTCTGGCTTCAGAAGCACATCCAACATTAGACTGAAAAGTGGCATTTCAAGAAAGAATTTGGTCACATTATAGACTGTAGAGTTTCTCTTGTAGCTGAGGACAGCCAAATATACACTTCTGCTCCTCTTTTCAAATACTTCAGGTCATGAATTAGAGCTATTAAGCCTACATAACTCACATGTGACATTCTGAGAACGGTATCTTGTTCTTAGCAATGGCCCACATTTTCTGTCCAGTGTAATTCTTTTTTCCATTGCTCAAATTTTAAGTCTGCTACAGTTTAAAAACACTATGCTCATGAAGTATTAGACAATCGAGCACACTAAACTTATATTTAAATATTGATTTTTCTGGGAATTATCACAATCTAGCGAATTAACCCGAGTACCATAACTTTCTTTGAAACTGTTATCTTTTGTATATAATGATACGACTTTGAATTCACTTTTTAAGAAATACTCAACACGAATATAAAATGCTCATCTTCAAACATCATCAAAAAAAGATCTATTATTTTCAGTATATTTGCTGTCTTTCAGATATGCTTTCTGGTTATTTTTAATGCTTAATCCATCATTTTGTGACCTTCACCATGGAAAAGGTAAATGTAAATCTTTCCAATAGCAATGAAACAAATAAAATGAAATTTTACTTGTTATGCCTTGCATAGCAGGAATCTTATGTAAGGTTTTAAGTTATGATTATATATTGGAAGATTTTGCCTGATTGCTGTACTTCTAAATAGCTGAATTGTTTGGCTTTTGCACAGAGAAGAGGAGAGGCATGCCTATATTCTTTTTGCAGATTTATTTCAATGGAAGATTCTCTTGTTTTTGGTGGATACCAGCTTTTCTCCACAGTCCTTGGCTGATGAGAGTTAGGAAAGATATGGTCTGTACATTCATGTACAAGTCATTTCCAGTGATGAGTGTCACTCGAAAGCAGCACTATATCAATGTGGCTGTGTTAGTAGCAGTAGTAGTTTCTCAGTTTAGCATGTCAATGTGAATGTATGGAGAAAATTCAATATTTATGTATTTTCAAGAGCCTCTGCTTAATGTAAAAAGAAGGCTTCATATTACATTGCTTATTTTTTTATCACAGCTTAAACTATCATTTGCCAATTTAAGTATCTATTTCTTTAATAAATTTGCTTTCCATTCTCTGGAAATGCATCATATCTATTTTTCTCAGAAGACTGTCTCAGGTGGAAATTAGATGGTGTCATGGATTGTCTCATATGGAAATTAGATGACATCATGATTTTTACCACTCATAAGGGTTCAGAGTAAAAGTTAATCACATTCATATATTCTGTCTGAAATAACAGGATGTTTGGAAGTCTAAATTAGTTATGTATCTGCAAAGCTAAAAGAGAGAAAAGGTGTGTGAGGGGAAGAAGAGCTAGTTTTGAAAAAATATCTTTATGAGATTTCACCAATCAGGTAATCAAAAGGAGGAGAAAAGCAAGAAAACAGTGTCAGATAAGAACTTCAGAGAGAAAATTGGTATAACCAGAACTTGCAGCCTGGTAGGGAAAAAAAACCACCAAACATTTAAGTGCTTACAGCACAGGTCAATTTCTACCTACATATTTACATAGGTATCCAAAATTCTGATACTTATTATATGCAATATTTTCCCAATTTGTTGAGACTAAGTGTCTCATAATGTAGGAATTTCTGGGTAAAAATGATTTGAACTAATCTGTTTTAGTTCATGTGAAATTATATTAGGTGTGCTTACAGAGGCAGTAATGATATTCCAGCTATTGGAGGAATAACTTTCACAATTTTAAATGTTTCAGCTGCATTTTCTATAATAGTGTTGCCACTATTATGTTATAAATAGCTCCTACATTCAGGAGTTTTCAAATGATAAATACAACGGGAACACCTAAATTATTTTTTTTCTGCAACTGAGATTTCCATAAGGAAGATCCAGGTGGTTTTGAACATGTCTAGTACACCAAGTGCACAGTGTTTGTCATAGAGTTTTTGTACAAAATTGTGGTGTATAATGGTCTACCTTTTAGGTGGCAATTCAGTTGTATTAAGCGCTGGTCAGGACGTAGGACTCCTTATCTTCAAATCATTACAGTATGCATCTTATTTCATCCCCCTTTTTGCCTCCATCACAGAGAGTGTCCTTGGCGCTAGGCAGGGCTGTGTTGGAAACAGAAAGGAGGAGAACCAAACTCTATGCCACTGAAGAAAAAGCATGGTGGAAAAAATGTAAGCAACACAACTCCCTCTGCTAAACAGTGACAAGAGCTGCTGGTTTTTGTTACAGGAATTTCTGTGTTTTTCTGACTTCCTGAGGAATAAGCAACACTGTACAAAAGTAGAAGTTATCTCACCATCTTGGATATGGCCAGCCCAAAGCCTAAGCTAATGTCCAAATCCAGGAAGGGGTTTCAGTATTTGACCACCATTTGCAGACAGGTGCTGAACTCTGGGATTAGTCAGACATCTGGATTCAGGAAACTTCAGGCACAATCTTTATGGCATTTTTCACTGATTTCTTTAATTATATGTGTGTCCTTGTCTTTTACACATAAAGAGAGTACTGTTGTGAACTCTACCACTGTCCCGGGGAGCCTGTGCCTCAGCACTCATTCTTAGGAGAAATTATTCCTAATATCCAACTTGAACTTCTCCTGGCACAACTTTAAGCCATTCTCTCTTGTCACTAGTTACATTGGACAAGAGGCTGACTCCCACCTCGTCACAGCCTCCTTTCAAGTCGTTGTAGAGAGTGATAAGGTTTCCCCTGAGCCTTTTCTTCTTCAGACTGAAAAATCCCTGTTCCCTCTGCTGCTTCCCATAAGGCCTGTGCTCCAGATCCCTCACCAGCTTCATTGCCCTTCTCAGGACATGCTCCAGCACCTTGATGTCTTTCTTGTAGTGAGAGGCCCAAAACTGAACACAGAAGTTGAGGTGTGTCCTCACCAAGGCTGAGTACAGGAGGATGATCACCTCCCTGCTCCTGCTGGCTACGCTATTTCTGATACTAGCCAGGATGCCATTGGCCTTTTTGGCCACGGGCACACTGCTGGCTTATGCTCAGCTGAGCATTGACCGAACCCCGGATACTTTTCCTCCATGCAGCTTTCCAGCCACTCTGGATTAAGTGTATCAGACTATTCAGTATGAGGCTAGATGTGGCTCTGGGAGGCCTGGTCTAGTGGTTGGCGACCCTGCCTGTGGCAGGGGGGTTAGAACTAAATAATCATTATGGTCCTTTTCAACCCAGGCCATTCTATAATTCACTCTGCCCCAAGCCTCTAGTATTAGCTGGAGTTGTTGTGACCAAAATGCCAGTCCTGGTACTTGGTCTAGTTGAACTTCATCCCATTTGGGCTCAACTCAGGCAGATCAGCACTTCCTCCCAACTTGGTGTCATTTGCAAACTAACTGAGGATGATTTTTGGTATATTTAGTTTAACTTAATATGGTAGTCACATTACTTCTCACATCATCCCAATCACTAGACATCATACTTTTTTGTTTACTTTTGGGAGTATTCTTCACATGAGTTAAGCTGGTGCAAAACACAAGGTGAAATTCATTATAGAGGCTAAATTCAAAATCATGTATTTGGAGGTACTTTGAAACAAATAAATAGAGGAAAAAAGAAAAAAAAAAAAACAAGCAAAAAAACCCCAAAACTTCTTGTCCCTCTTTTATGTCCTACCAAAGACAGGTTACAAATCCACCCTTGCAGAATATAAAATAGTGTACATTTAGGCAATTAAAAAATTGATCAATATAGGTTCATTTCCTCTACACCGTCTTCCAGCCACTCTGCCCCAAGCCTGGAGCGTTGCCTGGGGTTGTTGTGGCCAAAATGCAAGACCCAGCATTTGGTCTTGTTGAACCTCATCCCATTGGCTTCAGCCTGCTATCCAGCCTGTCCAGATCCCTTTGTAGGGCCTTGCTACCCCCAGGCAGATCAACACTTCCAGCCAACTTAGTGTCATCTGCAAACTTACTGAGGATGCACTCAGTGCCCTCATCCAGGTCATCAATAAAGATACTGAAGAAGACAGGCCCTAGCACTGACCCCTATGGAACACCACTCGTGATCGGTTGCCAGCTGGATTTAACTCCATTCTCTGGGCCCAGCCCTCCAGCCAGTTCCTTACCCAGCCAAGAGTGTACCTGTCTAAGCCACTGTCCAAGCTTCTGCAGAAGAATACTGTGGGAGACAGTGTCAAAGGCTCTGCTGAAGTCCAGGTAAACTACATGAACAGCCTTTCCCTCATCCACCAGGCGGGTCACTAGGCCATAGAAGGAGATCAGATTGGTCAAGCAGGACCTGCCCTTCGTGAACCTGTGCTGGCTAAGCCTGATCCCCTAGTCGTCCCACACATACCACGTGATCTTCCTCAAGACAATCTGCTCCATAACCTTCCCTGGCACCGAGGTCAGGCTAACAGGCCTGTAGTTCCCCGGGTCCTCCTTACAGCCCTTCTTGTAGATGGGAGTCACACTGGCAAGCCTCCAGTCTCCTGGTACTTCACCAGTTAACAAGGAGCGCTGATAGATGATGGAAGGCGGCTCGGCTATCACCTCCACCAGTTCCCTCAACACTCTCGGGTGAGTCTCATCCAGTCCCATGGACTTGTGGCAGTCCAGTTGGAGTAGCAGGTCTCTGACTGTTTTCTCCTGAATTGTGGGTGGTTTAGTCTGCTCCCCAGCCAAGACTGCCAGGTCAGAAAGTGGAGAAACCTGAGGATAACTGGTCTGACTTTTAAAGACAGACTTAAAGAAGGCATTCAGAACACCTGCCTTTTCCTTATCCTCAGTGGTCACATTCCCAGCCTCATCCAGTAAAGAATGAAGATTCTCCCTGGTCCTCCTCTTACTGTTGATATACTTGTAAAAGAGTTTATTGTTGCCTTTTACCCCAGCGGCCAGGTTGAGTTCAAGCTGGGCTTTTGCCTTTCTGATTTTCTCTCTGCACATCTGTCATGGTTTTATGATTTTTGGTTATCAGTATTCCACATCATAACATCACGTAGTGCACTAGGAATTAAAGTGTTCTGGGTACCTGTCCCAGAAGAGAAGAACTACATTCCCCAGAAGACTGTTCGCTGTGCTGTTATCGTTTCTTCTCGGGGGGAACAGATATAAGGCCTTGGTAGGTCATCTGACCAGGTTCTTCTTCGTCAGACTCTCTCCCTGCTGCTCGACCGGACTGCGCATCTCACCTCAGCGTTATGGTGAGGCCTATCCAGCCTTCGGACAATCTCTTTCTCTCATTATATTTGATTTATTAGCTTCAATTCTAGTTATATTGTATTATAGTGTATTATCTTGCATTCTGATACTATATCTAGTAAATTAGTTTGTTTCTCCTCAGATCGTGCCACTGTTTTTAATTATTTTGGGGTCCCCTGTTTCCCTTTTCCAGAGGTGCAGATTTTGTGAAATCCCTCCGCCCCACTAGTCACGGAACCTGGCTGAACCAGCATGTAAACAGTCAACAACTTCTTAACAGCTTCTTTGTATAGTTTCTGAGTTGCCTGTCCCTTCTTCCACAGGAGGTAGATTCTCTTTTTCTCCTGGAGCCTCAAGAATACCTCCCTATTCATCCACGCTGGTCTTCTTCCCCGCCAGCTCATTTTGTGGCTCAGGGGGACAGCCTGCTCCTGCGTCTTTAAGACTTCTTTCTTGAAAAGCGACCGACCGTCTTGGACCCCTTTACTCTCTAAGACTGAATCTCAGGGGACTCCCCCTACTAGTCTTCTGAACAATTCAAAGTCTGTCCTCCGGAAGTCCAAGGTAGCAGTTTTGCTGTTCCCCCTCCTGGCTCCACCAAGAATCGAGAACCCTACCATTTCATGGTCACTCTGTCCAAGACAGCCTCCGACTTCCACACATCTCACCAGACCTTCTCTGTTTGTGAACAGCAGGTCTAGTGGGGCTCTCTCACCGGCTGCATCAGGAAGTTATTCTCCATATACTCCTAGACTGCTTCTTCTGCGCTATGTTGCATTCCCAGCATATGTCGGGGAAGTTGAAGTCCCCCATGAGGACAAGGGCTGGCAATTGCAGAGCTTCTGCCACCTGCTCATAGAACACCTCATCTGTCTCTTCATCCTGGTTCAGCGGTCAACAACAGATGCCCACCAGGATGTCTGCTTTGTCAGCCCTTCCCTTGATCTTTATCCATAGGGATTCTACCTTATCATCCTCAGCCACAAGCTCAGTAACATCAAAGCACTCTCTAACATAGCCACACCGCCACACCTCCTTCCTTACCTGTCCTTCCTGAAGAGTTTGTAGCCATTCATTGCAGCACCCCAGTCACGGGAGCGGTCCTACCATGTTTCCGTAATGGCAACTAGGTCATAGCTTGCCTGCCACACAATGGCTTCCAACTCTTCTTGTTTGTTGCCCATGCTGCGTGCATTGTTGTAGATGTACTTCAGCTGAGCCCCTCACCTCACCCCTAATCCCATTACCACTCCCCCAGGCTCACATCTAGCGGGCCTGGTTTTATCCCCTTCCCCCTTCATATCTAATTTAAAGCTGTCTCTACAAGTCCCTCCAGCTCCTGGGCAAGGATCCGTTTCCCCTTTGAGACAGGTGATTCCCATCGGCAGACCTCAGGCCAGGTGCCGAGTAGACTGCCCCATGATCAAAGAACCCCAAATTCTTGCATTTGCACCAGCCTCTCACCCATGTGTTTATAAGATGGGTTTTCCTGGTCATCTCAGTGTCCTTCTGTATGAATCCTTCTTTATTTTTCTGGCTTAAAGCTTGCTTCCTGAGGTGTTTCTTGTGATAAGACTCCAACTGATTTATTGAGGAGGCAAGTGATGGGTGCTACTGTGTGAAAATCAACATCTCTTTGTGGACATTTGAAAGCACCTTCCTCCAGAGCTGTTTGCCTCCGGAAGAGAGTGCTCAGGAGTGTTTACTGGTGGAAGATCTGGTCTGTGACTAAACAGCTCCAGCTTGGTATGGGAAAACTGGGGAATGATACCATCATGTCCTGTGAAAAACAGGATGCTGGTGGGCATCCCTGCTCCCTCTTATCTGCTGGCATGGCCCAGAAGGTGGGAACAAAGGAGTTTCTGCTGAGATCCCAGAGCCAGGAGCTGCCACTCCAAGGAGAGCTGACTCGACCACTCTGGACTTATAAATAAGTTTGTACTTCCATCGAAAAGTTGTCATCGTCGTCAATGGAACAACAATGCCCAACGACCCACCACTACTAACGATCAATGACCGAACTACGAACCACGCTGGATCCATGGTGGTGACTATCTCCCTTTTGCTTCCTATAAAGACTCCTTGCTTCTATTTCCTATCTTTTCTATTGCCCTTCTTCCCTTCCCCATCTCCCTGATTAAGATTTGTAATAAACTGGTTGGACCAACATTTGAACAATTGTTTCTTAATCTCACGCTGGGTATACATATATATAGAAGAACCTCATCTCCGTCCTATAAATTGGAGCGAGACACCTTCCCTGCCACTGTAGGAATACAGGCAGATACTACTTGTATGCCTGCTCCATCAGCTAACCTCTCCAGTCCCCTAAAATCATTTTTTTATAGTCCTCAGGCTTCTGTCAGTGACCTCAGCACTGCCGGCCTGAGCTACCAGTAAAGGATAATAATCAGATGATAATAATAATAACCGGATGAAGTATGTATGGCATGAAGTACATGCTCTTGCCTCTACATTTTGTCTACCACATATTATGTCACAGTCACTCCACACTTCTAGAGAAAAAAGCGCAAATCTTTGCCATTACTTGAATGTTCAGGTGGGAACTGTATGAGACTTGAATAACCCTCAGCAGACCTGGTCTCATCATACTAGAGAATTCATCTGGAAAATATATTTCATAATGTTCAAGGGACCTGACAGCAACCTAATTCCCAGCAACTTATTTAAGTATTTTATGTAGTGTGAAGGTCTCCTCTGGACTTTCTGTTATCCTTGTTACTGCCCTCGTGGACTACATAACAAAAAGAAACCCAACTGTTCTCTCTCATATACGTTCTGGAGACAGCATGTTTCTATTATTAACCTATAATTAATTCACTTTAATTCATCTTTGTATAAAAATTCATTTTTCTCCATATATATGTATATATATTTAAGTTACCTTTGTTTGACACTAAAGATGAATTTTAAAAACTTGTGGGTTTTTTTTTATAACTGTGGTCTTGGATTAGGGCTCAGAATTTTTGGCTTTATTCTTATTTCCTATTATCTGAACACCCTACTAGAAGATACTTTGTATCTAGCAATGAAGTGTTTGGTGTTATCAATTAATCCACTGTATAGCATTTGAATTCATTTTTAGCAGTTAACAGGGCATTTGCATGTGCTTGTATTGATTAAAGGAGTTCTCAGATCTTACAAAATAGGTGTCCCAGAGTTACAGAGGGCCAAAAACCAGAAAAATAAGCTGTAGTTCATAGGCATGACTATTCACATTTTTCACAGGCTGAAGGGAATGAATAAATTTGCAGTGACATTGCAAAGATGGCACACAAACTGTTGGAGAAATGAGTCTGGAGAACTTTTTTTTAAAGCTGGTTCATTTATGAATTCACTGATTATTGACTGAGTCATTTAGTTATATATTACAACGCTACACATGTTTTTTGATATTTTACTGTGGAATCCCAGCATATTTTATTTCAGTTTTATTTTTCTGTCTCTGTTTGGCTACAAAGTATAGAATATCAACAATGTAGTCAAATACTAAATAGCATGACTTTTCAGAAAGTAAAAAGAGTTTCTTTGTATTCTCTATGTAAATACATTGTCAAAAAGAATTTCTCTGTCTTGCCTTAGTTAAATTCTGCTTGGCTCATACCTTTCAAGGCAGCTGTTCAGCTCCTACAGGGCTACTTTTAAAACGCTGTCATTATTTAAAATGGATCATTTAATTAACCTACCACAGGGTTTGTAACTAAAATTAATCAGTGCAGGTATATTGTTTGTGTGAGTCACAATTACTAAGTAAATATGTTACTGCCAAATAGAATTGCTGAAATCCAACTGTACATAGCCTCTTAGAATTTAGGGACAAGCTTTGTTTACTCTTAATTATACTTAATGCCATTTACTTCAGCTAGCCTGTAGCCTGTGTTGCTACTAATTGATTTATGTAGTTAGCAAAATACCTTTTTTAATACCAGCATGTGACACTATCTAAGATGAAACTGCTTGTCCTATGACTGGAGGGAATAATTAGAGAGAAAATATATCAATTAATATGAGCTTTATTAAACTATATTTGTATCATGGACGCTGTTACCAAAACCTCCAAAGAGCCTATCAGTATTCTTGGCCTTGGGGCACTTTCTTAATAAAAAAAATAATACAACATCTTCAGTGACATTATGTAGCAATTGAATCACCACGTAAACAAAGAATGTTGATTCTTCATGCTGGGTTCTAAGCTCAGATATTTGGGGAACAGATTTAATGCAAAAATATATTGTATCTTATTTGATAAGGTAAAATAAGACTATTTGTTATGCTGTCATAGATAAAGAAAAAAATATATACAAAACTGACATAGTCAGACATATAAAAAAGATGTTAATATGCAAACTCGATCTTTAGTAGAACAGAACTCAGCTTAGCTATTGTTTCAACAGTAGCTTGAGTGGTTCTCTAAGACAATTTAGTTTTAAGGGCGCTAATTTAAATATAACAAATAATACAACCTCAAGATGCAAAGCCCTGGTAGAGAATAAATTCATACCACCTAGGCATTTATTTTCAAAATATGTGAAATATGACTGACCTGCCAGAAGTTTTGCTCATTCTGTTCTTTAATTGGATTTCCTACAGCAATCTCACCCTATGTCCTCTATGCAGCAGTTTTGATTTCTTAATTCCTTCTTTGTAAATGCATGCTTCTTCTGTTGGATACTCACTTTGGAGTCACATTGGACTTGCATTGATGTGGTTTCTGAGCAGCTCTCTGTCATATCTGATCAGTCATGGCTGTCAGAAAAAGTCTCTGGTGACTGGAAAATGGAAACATCACTCCCATTTATAATAAAGGGAGGAAGGAGGACCCAGGGTACTACAGGCCAGTGATTCTCTCCTCTGTGCATGGGATGATCATAGAACAGATCCTCCTGGAAGACATGTTAGGGCACATGAAGGATGAGCAGGTGATCCAAGACAGTCAGCATGGCTTCACAAAGGGAATTCTGACCAATCTAGCGGCCTCCTATGATGGAGTGACACCACTGGTGGACAGACGGAGAGAAACTCATGTCATCCACCTGGACTTCTGCAAAGTCTTTGACATGGTCCCCACCACATCCTTATCTCTAAATTGGAGAGGTATAGATTTGAACACTGGACTATTTGGTGCATAAGAAATTGGTTGGAACACTGCAGCCAGAGGGTTGTTGTCAATGGCTGTATGGCTGGGTGAAGGATGGTGATGAACAGTGTCTACCAGGGGTCCTTCTTGAGATCAGTACTCTTTAACACCTTTATCAGTGACATAGATTATGGGATCAAATGCATCCTCAGCATGTTTGCTGATGATACCAAGCTAAGTGGTGCAGTTGATGTGGCAGAAAGAAGGGATGCCTTCCAGAGGAACTTTGATAAACTCAAAAGGTGGGCCCATGTGAATGTAATGAGGTTCACCAAAATGAAGTGCAAGGTTTTGCGTTTGGGCCAGAGTAATCCCAAGTATGTGTACAGATTGGGTGAACTCCACGGATGCTGCATTATTTTGAGTAAGATTAATGCAAGCAGGCTAGTAAGGGGTGCTATATGTCTTATATCACTGGCAATTACAGTGCAGGAAATTAGGGAATTAAGATTACAAACATGAAGATCTTGATGTCCTGAGTTTATGGAGTTATATTTAATTCACCTTCTTGAATGCTGTGAAACAAAGAATTAACAAGGTACAATCCAATCTTCAACACAAATTTCTTTGAAAAGGTGACATCCACCCATGGTTATAGTGCATGCATTTAGCGAGTGATGATGTTTAGTTCCATATGTTACATCTTTTCTTGAGTGTGAAGCCCTTAGAACTTTGGTTAATAAATATATGCATGCTGTAGTGAAAAATGATAATATATGTCACCAAAAACTTGGAATTAATATAACTGCGTGAACGTTGGTAAAAATGGTATGTAGTTATCAAAAACAGATCCCAGATGTTACACAATATATGGTTAATGGGAAGATTTGAAATTTTTCTGTAATTGCTGATATTTGCTTTTCCTTTCCAGTTTTAATGATTTATCATTTGGCATACATTTCTGAATTCTGAACAGTGCCAAAGAAAAAAAAATGTTTTAGATCTTATTAGTGTTGACACTAGACAAGTGTCTGTAATTACAGTTAGAGGTTAAAATTAAAAGAGGTGATTTGTTTGTGAAGGTTTCTAATAAATCAAATGGGCTCATCCCAGTGTGCGAAATTCTGAATAGCTTTTCCGACAGGCCTGTTTAAACAACTGATACTTTGTCCTTCTATGATATATTCACTAAATTGTTTATCCTTTTCACTGCAGTAGATATGTAATGTAAATCTGTAAAATTCTATTTACAATGCATAGTTTGCATTATGTAAGATGTTTCAAGCTTCTGACTAGTGATTTGCCACAAAATAGTAGTACGCTTATACAGGAAAAAAATGCACGTACTTAGAAGAAGGAAATAAATTATTTGTTAAAATGCCATTGATTTTTAGCTGTTATCAGTTGAAAATGCAGTATCTGACTAAGACAAAAAATGCATTAATAATGATATCTTATATTTTTATTCTCTACACTATTTATAAAGTATCTGTTGTTTTTACATTATTACATTTAGGGATGTTATAACATTCACGTAGTTTCCTATAGTGCTTTATATCTCAGGGAAACTAGAAGTCCTTTATAATTATGTATAATATTTACTTAATCAAACAAACTTTTTTTTTTTTTTTTTTTTTCCTTCAAATAGACAATTGGCTACATTGGAAAACGTTACCTAAAACAACATTTACATTTAAATGTGAATTTTAAAGACTGCACAAATACCTCTTACTTGGATCAGGTATTTTCCTGGACTTATGACAGTTTTTTAAAGTCTGTTTATTAATAGTTCACGTAACATTTTTGTGTACTTAGAGGTCTGTATATACCTGTGATGGATGCAGTGAATGTCTGTGCTTCATTGCTGACAGCACTAACCTGACCAAGAAAGTACTGGAGAACTTGTTTGGCAGCACTGGAAGACATGGTGGAGCAATTCACCTTGCAGCTGCAACTAGGTCACAGTGGGCTAAAGTCAGCTTAGGAAGTCAGACCTTAATGTGTGTGGTGGGGAATTTTTAGTGTTTCTGTTTGGTTGGTTGGTTTTTAACTGTGGAAATAACATCCTGTTGGTGAAAACCCTAATGTGCAGCATAGTAGCATTTATCACTGATCCAGATTAAGCCTGGAAATCCTGTTGGGTAAAATATTTTCTATTAAAAACATTTAATAATGGAATAGGTTTAAAAAAATAATATAAATTCAGATTGCTACTAGAAAAAGATGAAAAGGGTAAGTAAGAGGCATTCAAATTTCAAGCACATTTTAAATGTATTGATCTTATATATTCCTGCTTCTTACATGTCTCAATTTTAAACAGTTCCTCATCTGAAACAAAATTTTAGCTGATGAAATGAAGAAAGTCCCAGAAATGCCTTACTATCTAGAATTTAACATTTCACAACTGTTACTGATTTCGGGTCAGAAAAGAAAACTTTTGAATGTAATCATGATCGGAGCTCAAAGATTCTGCTTTGCTTTATTAGCTGGCTCAGTTTTTCCTGGCTCAGTTTTCTAATTTGTGAATCCCAATTCACTGTTTATAAATATGTAGGTCACTCTGAAAGTACTGCCTCCTATTTATTTCCGTGGAAGCTACAAAAGATACAAAAAGCACAATAACAGTATTTGATAGAGCAAATTTTCAGTTCAAATTCTCAGATGCTATTTTTCAGCATAGTTACCACCAATAGGAGATTTGTGCAGATGAGCTGATAAAGATGCTCTTCATTTCATGGCCTTACAGCAGTGCACGGCCATTTGGAATGTGGCTTGTCTTTCACAGTGCTGTCACTACTACCAAAACAAATCACCCACTGCCTCACTGTGCTACTGTTTGGTCTCCATAAATGCTCAGCAAGCTTCAGTTAATGTCTATGAGAACATTTTTTTTTCTGTATGGAGGAATTCAAGGACACATCTTTGCTTCATATGCACTTGCATGTCAGATGCCATTTTGTCAGATCTCCCTCCCCTCTGCGGCCATCTGTCTCACTGCAACAAAATGTAATGGAATATTGGAGGGAAGGTTCAGCCTCTACTGCCACACCACCAACATCCACCTCTGATGTCATGGGCCAACATAATAAAATAGGAGGCATTACTTTTGGAGCAGCCCTCATATACATGCTGTTAACTTTAGATTTTCAGATAAATTATTCAGTATGGTGATCTGTTATTTTTTTTTAGGAGATATTTTCTTCCATTTGGAAATGCTTACTTTATAATTTATCTGATTTAAATTAGAATGATCTAAATCTAGTCCTACAGTCATAAAATTGAAATCTGATGAATTTACAGAGCAGGTATCTTCCTAACTTAATGGCTAACACAATTTCCAGAGCTCAGACCTTTCTTAAAGTATGTTTCTGGAACCTCTTCAACTTTATTTTATTTTATTTTTATTTTTTGCTCTTCTTGAAGATCAGAGAACAGAAATTTACACAACAGTTTTCTCATCTGTGCTGTACAGAGATGTAGCAGTGTCTTCTTACAGAACAATGTTTTGCTTGTATACCTGAAAAATGCTAGGGACATAAGGTCATACTGGAAATTCACAGCAACTCTTTATAAAGAATTGCTCTTCCATACTACCTTCTTTAATGTGTCAAGACTTACATGAATATCCTGGCTTGAAATTTTCACAAAATGCATTCAGTTCAGCTTATTGCTGTAGGAGCCCAGTGATTTTTCAGGCACAATCCACTTACAGTTATAGCAACGATTACTGAAATTTGCAGAAGACAAAACAAAACAAAACAGATTTTTATATATGAAAGCACAGTTTTCCATTGGAATATAATATGTATTCCTGAGTCAGCTATTGGGTGGAACCAGAAGTGGCTGTGGGAGGTATAGGAGTCATAGAAAGAAATGTATATCTTGTGGTCTATAGCACAGACTGCTGACATTAGAGAAATAGTGTTGAGATGGCATCCACATTTAAACTTGCTTCTATGGAAGCAGAAAACCTAAAATTCCTTAAGTAAGATTGAGCTACACACATTTTGCAAGCAGTTTAATGCAATTGTTTAGTTAGCATTATGTAATGTGATCAGAAGTGGGGCTGTACTGCCTGGAAGGCACTGATCCATAGCTAGACTGTAAAAGAGCTAGAGACTACACGCGACTGTTACTAGTGTTGTGACCAAAGTTATCAGCCTCATTACGTACGGAGATGCAGGCTGGCCTGGGAGCTGTGCTGGAGTTCGACCACAAACTTCTTTCAGTTTCCTTTTCACACCCTGAGATCTGCTGTATGTGGTTTGTGGCTCCTGATTATGTGAAGCTCCTGATAGGAGGAAAGTTGATCAGCTTGCTATATTCAGAACAAAGGAAGAATATGTTCTGTTTTGTTTGTTTTAATTTCTTGACATTTGTGAAATTGCATTTTTCCAGTCATTTTCCATAACTGTACAATAAGTTATTTGTGCAAATGTGCTGTCTTCCAGCATTTAATAGATTGTACTTTGTTAGAATAAGTAATTTCAATATTAAAAAGTGTACTTACATCTTGATGTAGGATTTTTTTTAATTAAAAAAACAATGAAATGTACAAAGTAGAAGTAAAATATGCATCGCACCAAATTTAAAATAAAAAAAATTATTTGATATTTTTTTGGGAGAATTTTAGTCAACTGACCATAATTTACATTGTTAGAAATTTCATATTCTATCAAATAGTATGACACAAATACCTTGATATACAGTATAATTATATTTTTTGACATTTTTCAGGTAAGTAGAATCTGAGAAATTCAGAGAGTAACTGACTTACTAACAGACATGTAAATAGCTACAATATTCTTTCAAAAAGTGTGTTTTGCAAAGAATTTACTCTTGGTTTTCCTTTCTTTCCTTGGTATTAATTCCTTCTTTTTGAAATCTATAGATCAGCAACCCAAAGTACACTCTTTTCAGTATAAACTACAGTTTAGGAGTATTTATGCAGTCAAATTGTATTTTTTTTATTGTTTAAAGAATTAAGTATCTGATCAATATGGCTATTGTTCTTCTGCTTAGTTATTGGAATTACAAGGTCACACAATCATCATAAAGAATACAACAATAAAAAAAGCAAATATGTTTTAAGATGCTCTACTGACTTGGCGAAAAACTGACTTTCATTTTATACCTAAGTATGAAATATTCATCAAGGATTCTATTTGATTGTGTTTTTATCAAGGATACTATTTGTTTTTACTGGTTTTCTTATAGATTATTCTCTGTTGCCATGGAATTCAGAAAAAATTTGACAGAGAATTCTTTTGACATCAGTTTCCAAATGATCTATTGCCTTTAACAGTAAGGTAACTGGAAAAGGATTATCTACACTAGCGTTTTCTCACATGCAGGAATTAGTTCAGGTTGAAGAAGCCTGTGTATTCACAGTTCTCAGAGGGCCATTCTGATTATCTAATGTGACTCCTCACTGCAGGCCAACAATTCTTTCATTACATCAGTAACAAGTGACTGAGCTACGACATTATTCCGAGTACTTATTTAACATGTGAGAGAACAAAAGAATCTATTGGAATTTTTTCAATTAACTGAAATATTTATTAGTAAATCCTTTCTTTTACAGGAATACTTACAGTGCCATGTCCACATAGGTGTGGTCGTTCCACAACATCTCAGAAGCTCTGTAGCAATAGCATGAATGTATCTTAACATCACAGGACTTGCCCCCAAAAGAGTGGTTGATGAACGTAATTTCTATTTCCATTAGTTTGTACCCTGGAAATAAAAAAGGTCCAAAAGATGCAGTTGAGGCTTTGTTAGGGTTTTCTGTCAGTTTGGTAAGAAATGGCTAATTTTTGATGGTCTGACAGAATGCCATCCAAGATTGCACAAAGTGACTGTAAGGTCAAATATGGAGGTGCAGAGCAATCTGTAAAGAGAAGGGTAAAAGAAACAGAAAAAATGTTTTCAATACTGACAGAAGAAATGTCCAAATAAAAGATGATGATAAAGGTCATAAATCAGACATCGCGGTTGCCCCTAAGTCATCAGCTGTCAAATAAATTTTTCTTTGCCAGAAACATTCTCTGCATTTGTCAGTACCCTGCATGTACAGGCCAAGTAGATCTCAGGGAAAGGAGCAACCAGAAGCCTGAGAGGCTCCAAGCAAAAACTGTGAGAAACAAGACACAATTTTGCCTGTGGAACTTACCAAGAATAGTATCTTAAGGCCATCCATTTAGGGCTGGTTACAATTTTCCTAACATAAATTGTTTTCTGTTTTTATATAATAATTTGATATACTGATTTGTTAAAGATTTCCTGAATCATCTGACTGAATGGAATTTTCTGTGACTTTAAAAGCAGTTGAGCATAGTCAAAAATTTGCTGTTGCTGTCAATGATAAAAAGCAAAATAAGGAGAATAAGTGTAGTTGGGATGTTTTTTTTTTTTTTTTTTCTAGAAAACATTAACTAATCCTTCACATGAACTTTTCTCTAGCTGTGATAAAACAACCTTTGAGGTTCTTCAGGTTTTTGTTGGGGTCTAGAGTGATGGATGGAAGCAGCTATCTTTAATTTGTCTTTCCTGTGTAGGAATGCACCTTTACTTTGCTTATAGCTTATGAATTTACTTATGAAAAAAATGCCACTGAGAAGACTGAACTGACCTGAAAGTGATGCAGAAAAATTACAGTGTTTGTTTGTTTTTGATCAACTGAGAATCGCAAAACAGCTTATGGGAGCAGCAGATCTATTTTGAAAAACTTGGAGGCGTTACATTACCATCTCTAGAATCATCATGTCCGTTAGTACCTCTCCTGCAATACACTGCACGTTACTGCTTTTATGACACACTGCTTCTGGTCCTATACTCCTGTTAATCTTTTCCTTCAGAGTTCTTAAAGCATATATGAGGGTGCTGAGCCAGAGGCTGAATTTTCCTGTCACCTGAACAAGCTTCACAGATCATGCAACTGAAGATCTGAGAGAAGATTGAAGGGACTACTGACATCCTTTCAATTTTCTTCAGTCTCAACAGGGTTTTCTACTGCTGCTTCTTAAGTTCAACGGAGTAAGGAAAGAATGAGCAGCACACTGTACAGTTGAAGTCAGAAGACGTGGAAGGGAGGAGAGGAAAATTGAAGGAAGCACACTTCAGAGACATTGGTACAACATAAAACTGAAATATAAAGCCAAATGTTTAAATCGTATGTAACTGGTGAACTACTCCTGCCCTGTTGTGTCTTTCTCCTGTAGCAGTTATGTTCTTTTACTTGTAATGCCTTTGAAGCACTGACTGTCATCTAGCTGACCAGTCTACTACAGTAACTCTGCTGACTGCAACTACAAGTCAAGTTTCACAAGAGTACTGTGGAACTGGAAACAGAAACCTAGTCTTTATTACACTAAGAGAATTTATAAACTGGTGAGTAGAATCAAATGTAGTGCAGTACACTACAGGAATAGATTCATTTTACTTATCTTCTTTTTCCTCACTATTTTGCTTCTTTCCTGATATAAAATTTACTACTGGAAGTCCAGAGTGCAAAATTTTGCCATTTTAAGAAGATTCCTAGAGTAACATTTCTAATGTAATTTAAAGACAGTGACTTATTTTACATCTGCTGAAATCCTATTGACTTCTTTTTAGTCATATATGTTCATTTTGGGAAATCATTTTTCACCCCTGTAAATGTACACAGCTTCACAGAAATTAAACATCAAGGAGTTATCAGTTATTGCATTAAAATATAATATGCTTTTGAATCAAAGCCACTGAAGTATTTTTAAAGGTTATTATTGCCTTCAGTGAGTTTGGACCAGGCCTTTTGTTGATAACCGGAGGTAAGCCCATTTCTGTCTTTTCATGATATTTAATTGCAGTAACAAACAAAATCCTCACAATTACTGCATAGGAGCCTCCATTTTTACAGGATGGAAGAGTTATGCAGGGTGTAGTAATATAACTTACTAGTCTTTGAATCCAGCAATCATTTATACATTATTCTGTAAGTATTTGCAAAAGCTGTATTTGATTTATATACATCTTGAAACGTACACTCCTTTATGAGATTTTTCTGGTTGTAAATTCCATATTCTTCTCATTGTGTTTTCATTTTTAATTTACTACAATCCCCCAAAGGCTTTCCTTTAACTAGTTTGCTTGTTGTAAATTCAGCAGTGATATTCTTTAAACAAACAGAGGCACAGAACATAATTTCCTGGTAACACTGTTTAGAAAATGGATCACAATAAAGACCCAAAGCTATTCTGATGATGAATTAATTATAAGATTTCAGGAAAAACAATACACTGACATTTTACAAGTTTGGGAATGCAACCTTGTATAATCTTGAACGCTAATAAAAGGGTTTTTTATGCTTATAGTATGAATAAAGATGTAGCTCTCTAATAATCAAAAATATTTCAGCATAATGTAAATAATAACTTCTTATACTTTCTTCTCCATTTAAATTATGGAAATCTATCTTTATTTTGTAAACAGAACAAAAGAGAGTACCTTAAAATGCTGAGTCTATGCTAAGATATTTTGACTGGCCTTTTTTCTTGTGCAACTTTTGTGTTAATAGTAAAAATTTTCCAGTCTTATATCATTAGATTTATCAAGAAAAAAACAAAAGCAAAAATGTACAGTAGTATATGTTCTTTCTATTGCTTTTGCAGTAACAGATTGTTCCATTTCTTACTTTTACACTGATGATTTTTCAAGTTGTCTATAATACTCATATACTTAGATGTCCTTCGCTGAGCAACTCACAAGTATTTAAAACTCTCACAAGTTCTATAAAATCAAGGTATTTTCTCATTTTGCATTATGAGAACCGAGAAAAATGTACCCAAACCCAGAATACCAAAGTGGTGCAATTCTCATTGAAATTAGTAGGAATTAGATCTCTAATATGCCTTTCAATATTCTATTGAATCAAATAAAGCTGCTGGTGGTTTCTGGCAGCAAGGACAAACAATGTAGGTGAGAACTGCATGTATTGGAAGCAAAGCCCTTTAGCAATTTTATAATTTTTACTAGGTGTTTAAGTTCTTTTGAGATATCTATAGTTTTTTTTTCACTCAAAGTAGACCTTAATTAGTATTAAGAATATTTTACTATAATTGTACTTCTCTCATTAAATTTATAATATTTTTCTTTTCCCATAGGGGTTGAATCCAAACATTCCTTTACTATTACAAGCATTTGTTGCAGTTGGGAGTAAATAAACCGACTACCCTGTCTTCTTGTTCACTTACCTGCTTCTGACTTCTTCACACAATTTTCAAAATCGTATCCATTTCCATATTTTTTTATTGTTTAATGTTCCTCGCTACTCCTCCTCATCAAGATCAATAATGTTCTTATTGAGAACTCTGTTTCTTAATGAGCTCAAGCAGCAGGCAAGTTTAGGTCCTCTTTTCATTTTAATAGTGTCAGTATTTATATTTTTTTTATCAAGCCAATGTGCACATATACGTACATATATACCCTGTCTCTTTAATGTTTTAGGGTTTTTTAATGGTGTACCTTTTTCCTTCCACATTATTATCTGATATTACACAGTTTTGGCTTTGATCTTAGAGAGAGCTGAGAGTATTTTGGTTAAACAACTACCTCTAATCTGAAGTTTTGGTTGTGGTTCCAGCTTGTTTTATCCAGGTTGGTATCTGGGCAAGCCACTGTAATTGCAGATTAGGTTTTCTAAAACACCTACCAACAACCAACAGTTTATATTCCATATTTAAGGTCAGCCTGAATGCTGAAAACAAACTCTCAGTGCAAAAGTAAAGTTGTTAGATTACTTAACAAAAAATAGTTAAGCATTTTATTTTTGGAAAATTGTTACTATTAAAAAATATCTTCATATTTCTGTGAATTAGTAACAATATTGTACTATCGTCAGACAGCTATTGGTTCAAGTAAGAGACTAAGAAAAGAAAAGAAACAGCTTTACGGGTCTGGGCAGTGCATTTATTTTTCAGTCTGGGCTCTCAGCATGCTCCATTTATACAAGAGAAAACCCTTCAGTTATAAGATCCTTTATTTACCCAGGAAATTTCATAAGGAAAATGATTAATTACTTTAAGCAATCAGTTTTACAGATAATCACAGTTCTTTATTTAAACTGAAAAAGCAAAAGGGGATCTTATGAATAAAACATAAAGGGGAAAAAAAAGAAAAAAATAGCATTCAATTCAATAAATATGAACTCAGCATTGAAATATTTCTTCAAATAGGCAAATCTTGTTAAAATTATGCCCCTCTTCTTATTAGCTATCAATTATAGATTTATTCTGTATTAATACTGTTGGAACATGGGCTTCAACAGAAGTGTAATCAAAAAATCAAGTTTCTGTTAAAATGTCTCATTGCTACACATTCTTTAATATTTTTTTATTGGGTCCAATTGATCCTAATAACCAAAAACTGAAAATAGAAGAGGAAAACCAGTACTGAGAAGCAAAAGAGAGGTCTTGTAGTTATGTGTACTTGATTTGTATGCAGTGACTTCCTTTTCATACAGGTTCTTGTCCAAAATGGATGAGAAAGTCTTTATCTTCCTGGGCAAAACATAACATGGAAGGTGTATGCTTGCATCTTCTGAAACTCATAGCATTTTCTGTGTCTCTCAAGTCAGTGCTGTCTTTGGAGTCTGCATGCTAATCCAGGATTATACAAGCAGAAGAGGAGATTCAGGAGTGGCTTTTATTATTAGCTGGCTACTGCTCAGGTAATTCAAGAGCAACTGAGTAGAAACACAATCATAGATATCAAAGTAATCTCAGCATGAAAACCCAAGACGCTTATGATAACGCATCACAAACAGACATCATGCATCAGAAATGCTATTTGCAACTTAAATGCCTAAATTGTTTGGTAGGTCTTCAGCACTGATAGTCTCAGTAACATTCGAATGGACTATTCCAGACAGTGGAAGAAAATAGAGAAGGAAAGCTTTCTCGTCAAATTCTTGTGGTATCCACCATGTTGTCTGATGTTGCTGAGTAATTTATCTGCTGCAGGATATATCTGTTGTTATTACTAATGGACCAGGAATTGCTGTGACCAGAGACAGAGCAGACCAATGTTTTCTTGAGCACTGAAGTTTACACTGCAGTTATTGGAACAGAGTACAAGAAACATCATCTGATAGGTTGATAACTGTTTACACTGAGTTATATGCAAAAAAAAGAACAACACGTAATTTCAAATGTACACAAAGGGGCTTCCTTTGAAGTAACTGCAGAAATGTACTATATTAGGAGAAATAGCATTCATAACTACACAGATAGTGTTTACATGCATTGACTTAAACACACGGGGCTTTTGTTATCTCGGTAAATGACAGAAAGTTAGGCACCTATTTGCATTGGTAGATGATGCTGCCATTCTGCTACACTTCTACTGGTAAAGCATTCTGAATAATTTTTTTTCAAGCAGTCAGTTTTCAGCTGAGAGGCATCTAACTTGTGGCATGGACATTTATCATTCTACAGGTCTGATGGTCAGGATTTTTTCTTTTTTCTTTTTTTAATTTTAATACAAATTTGATACAATTTGTAGTACAATTGTATCACTTGATAGGAATTTTTTTCTGTTAACTGTGGACCTGTAAGATTTTTTTCTTTTAGTAAGAATTATTTTAGCTTCTCTTAGAAAGAAAAGTTTATATATAAAATATTTCTTGGTAGAAAATATCTCCCCTAAAGAATACTTCTGTTTTCTGTTTTTGTATTGACTCAGCCCCTAAGGATAACACATCTATTTGGAACTATGGCTTGAGTGGGTTTGTAGGCTCAACTTAAAGGTCAGATTTGAGTGATGGGATGTGACAATGAAAAGTGTGGTAAAAACTTATCTGAAAGCTACTACACATTTGCAGTGATGACTGCCTGAGCCCCTAGAAGAGGAAGAACTCTGTATTCCCCTCTTCACTCAAAAAGAAAACAAACAAGTAAACAAACAAACAAAAACAAAAAACAAAACAAAACAAAAACAAAACCAAAAACCCACTCCATGTCCGTATCCATGAATTACATGAATTACACACAATCTTGAATCAAACCATTACTCTTTTCATTCTGGGTACATATGTGTCAATATATGTACCCATTTATGGTTACATATGGGCTGGTTTGGCCCAGTTCCATGACTAGCAGGGCAGAGGGATTTTGCAAAATCCACGCCCCCAGAAAAGGGAAACAGGGGACCCCAAAATAATTAAAAACAGCGGCAACTATCTGAGAAGAAACAAACTAATTTACTAAATACAATATCGGAATGCAAGATAACACACTATAATACAATATAATTAGAATTGAAGCTAATAAATCAAATACAATAAAAGAAAGATTGTCCAAAAACTAAAGGCCTTACACTAATGCTGAAGTGATATGTGCAGTCAGGTCGAGCAGCAGGGAGGAGAGACTGACGATCGAAAAGGGAGCAAGGTCAGATGACCTATCGAGGCCGTATATCTGTTCCCCCTGAGCAGAAATGATAACAGCACAGCAAACAGTCTTCTGGAGAATGTAGTTCTTTTCTTCTGGGACAGGTACCTGGAACTGGAGCATTAACATTTTAACTCCCAGTGCACTACATGATGCTATGATGTGGAATACCAATAACCAAAAATCATAAAACCATGACAATATTTTAATGAAGAGTGTGTTACTGATTTGTCAGCTTCTTGCATAGTCGCCATACCTATCAGTGCTCATTTTTTCCCTGTTTCTAGCTCACAGAATACATTCAGTGCTCCCTATTCTTTCTATTCTAATTATATATGCTAGGGAAGAATGAAGTGCGTGGTTGGCTAATCCCCTTACTCCTAAAGGAAAGCAGAGTACTTCTTCACAAGAAAGTAGCCTACAAGCATATTTTTGATGAGAGCTTTTTTAGTCCTTGCTTTGCTCGTACTCTCAGTTTGTCTGTGACCTTGAGTCAAAATAATCTTTTCATTTATTTCTAGCATGAGTCCCTGTCTGTCACTAAACTGCAAAACAGCTGACATTGGAATCACGCAAAGCTCCTTACAGTTGTCTAAATAGGGCCTTTCCTCCCTTTCCTGATGAGACAATGTGTAGCAGACATGCAAAGCAATATCTACCATGTGCCCTCCTCGTTGTTCCCATGTTCTCCTAAGGTGTTGTAATGTTGACCTGAGACTTGGTTCACTAAAGCCCTATCCACTGTAGTTTGAGCCGTCTGAGCTGTGCTGATACCCTTGTGCTCCATCTAAGATATATGCTGTGTGCACTTACACTACTATCACTGCCTTAAGCATTGCTTTATATAGATCAAGCATTTTGTAAGTACCAATTCTATCTAGAGAGATGCTTGCAAAGCAGTGGGTTATATATATATATATACACATATATTGCAAAATGTAGATTTAATTTAGGGTGAATGGCTGATTTATGTGATATTTTTTCAATGGGAAGATCTGTGTTGATCTCTTTGCTATCCTTGATTTAATACTTTTCTTGTTGTTGCTCTAAATCTTTGCTTTATATTTAATTTAAAACAAACAAACAAACAAAACACAGCAATGACTTCTAATGATTTGATCTTTATTTTTATCACCCGGGTCTGGGTGATGCTGCTAAAAACAAAATGAGATGCCAGACAGCATATACTTTAAATTTCTGTTTTGTTTTTCACTAACAAGTACCTTCTGTTGATGTAGAAAAGATAAGAAGAGAAAGATCTAAAGGCTTTTATAACATTTTAATTTAAAGAGCCTGCATACTGAGCATAACCTGAAAGTACACTCTGAGACAGTTTAGTATGTTTTATGTATTAACCAACCGTCTGCTTCTTGTGGAGAAATGGGATTCAGGAAACATTTCTATAGCTATCATCTTTTTAAACAATCATAGAATCACCAAGGCTGGAAAAGACCTCCAAGATCATCCAGTCCAACCATCCACCTATCACCAATATTTCCCAAGAAACCATGTCACTCAGTGCAATATCTAAATGTTTCTTGAGCACTTCCAGGGACAGCGACTCAATCAGCTCCCTGGACAACTCATTCCAGCACCTGACCACTCTTTCAGAGAAGAAGTTTTTCCCAAACATCCAACCTAAATCTTCCCTGGCGCAACTTGAGGTCATTCCCTGTTGTTCTATCACTAGTTACTCGGGAAAAGAGGCCAACCACCACCTTGTCTCAGTCTCCTTTCAGGTAGTTGTAGAGAGTGATAAGGTCACGTCTGAGCCTCCTGTCCTCCAGACTAAATAATCCCAGTTCCCTCAGCCACTCTTCATCAGGCCCCTCACCAGATTCATTGTCCTTCTCTGGACACTCTCCAGAGCCTTGATGTCCTTCTTGTAGTGAGGGGCCTAAAACAACGCAGTACTCGAGGTGCGGCCTCAACAGGGCTGTGTACAGAGGGATGATCACTTCCCTGCTCTTGCTGACAACACTATTTCTGATGTAAGCCAGGATGCCGTTGGCCTTCTTGGCCACCTGGGCACACTGCTGGCTCATGTTCAGCTAAGCATCGACCAGACCCCCAGGTCTGTTTCCTCTACACAGTGTTCCAGCCTCTCTGCCCCAAGCTTGAAGCATTGCCTGGGGTTGTTGTGGCCAAAGTGCAGGCCTGTTCTTGTTGAACTTCATTCCATTGACCTCAGCTCACTGATTCAATCTGTTCAGATCCCTGCGTAGGGCCTTCCTACCCCAAGGCAGATTAACACTTACTCCTAACAAAACAAAACGTTTTATATTGACATAGTCATTTGAGGAAAGATGCAGCACAAGACACCTTACACAATTATTGTTTCAAAAATTTTAGAAACCTTTGAACTTTACTTGGTGCAAATCACAAAGAAATTACTGGAATATATAGAACTGCTTATATATGGACTCCTTATGTTCAACCTTTTTTTTTTTCTCTTACGCCTATACCACAGGATATGGAAGAGGGGTTTTTGTTTGTTTGTTTTACTTCTGAATAAATTTACTCTGGAAAAAATAATCTTAGGTAGATGTTCCAGGGTTCCTTGAAATAAATGTAAACAAAATAGCCTTATTTTTATTCGCTAATCTGGTTCCTCCCAAGTCTTTTACCTGTTAGCTTTGAGTTGCTAAACTTACAAAAGACTTTCAGAAAAAAACAAATCCAAGTGAAGAAGTTGTAGGAATACATGTGCCAGTCTACGAAATCGGAGATAGTATGAGTAGCATTGTTATATTTGTACTAGAAGTAGTTAAGTTCCCAATTTCAATGTCGTTATATATATACAATAATGTGCCTATAACGTAAAATATTTCATTAAGAGCAAATTCACAGTTGTGTCTTATGTACAATCAAAGTTTCCAGAAAGTTTTTAACTTCAGTTTATTGTTTGTTGTAGCTTGCATGAAGTGCACTGTTCTAGCCTCCGAAGGCAGCAGGGACACTAATGGGCAGGCTGTGGTAGAAGGCAGTGGTGACCATATTTATCATATTATGATGCACAAAGATGAAACAAATGTGGAAATAAGCTGTTATCAAAAAGGAGACGAGAAGATTATGTATCAGAAAAGTGAATAGTCAATAATGGCTTTTGTTAGGATGCTGTGACAACTGGCTAAGTGTTGTGAAATGTGGGCAGACAAAGGAGACAGAATTGGGGATTCACTGGTAATTGGTACTGCTGATAAGGAGCTGTCATTAAGGTCCAGAGTAAGATCTGATAGCAGAGGAAGCTATTCATCTAGCTCAACACATTCAGTTCATTAGCAAACAAAACATTGATCCAGAGAACTGCTAAGAGGGTGGACATGTTTGCTCATAGTCAGAAAAAAAAAAAAAAGAAAAGAATGTGTTGCATAAAGATAATGGAGGTAACAGTGGAGTGTGTGTAGCATAAACAAGCAAGCATGCATTCATCCACACAGCAGAAAGGTGAAAAATTCCAGCACATACCAGAATGTGCAGAAATCAAGGAGCTGTTTGTTAGCATAAAAACAAAGGGAAAAATATGAGAACTATAAAATGATAAATTATATATAATATTTTGCATGCGACTACAACAACATGCTAGGCTACATAATGCCAAGATAAAAATCATGATGCTCTAGCCTCAATTTGACTTCAGTGGAGCTATGACAGCCTACCGAGTCCTTAGTCTGACATTTTATACAGTGGTCTGAAACCTACTCCAGAATTTCCAAATAGCTATATAAGTATTCAGAATATTCAGAATTGCTACTCTTATTCTGATGTCCCACATACATTTACACATTTCACAGAGCTATAAAATTAATGCTAGCTGAAGGTTTTTCACTGCCTCCCTGCTTACGCATCACCACTGCTCTAGAAATATTTCAGAGAAGAGCGATCAGGAGCTATGCAGAAGTACAAATATTGTTATAAATTGATATGTATTTCTGAATCTCTGTGTGTGTTAACACACGGAAGGCAGAGTTTAGTCATTAAGTTTAGTTTCTGTAAGTTTTCTATATTCATTTACTGAGCCAGACAACTGTATATTATTTGGCTGGCCAAACTGATAAGAGCTAGATTCTTGTTGATAATTGTGAAATTATCAGAATTTGCTACATAGGTGTACAAACTACAAATAGCAGGATTTCATGCAATTTCTTGTGTTTAAGCAATATCCTGGTTTGCATCAAGTTCTTGAAATCACAGGTAGTGCAATCTGTTAAATGTTAGGTAATGCAGAGTTTTGTACCTTAAAATGAATGGTGAGGGATTTAAATTAGTCACACCACCCTAGATTAAGGTGAGGACTTGGAAGAGTGTTCTGGATTTGTGTATCCAAAGGAAAATTCACAACAACTTAAAGTAACTATGGGTTTCCTAAAGGACAGCTTGCTACCCTTCATGTATTCATTCAATTAAATTTAAGAACTAGAAAACAAAAATGCCCTCCAGTGCTCTGAGACCCTGCAACAGAGATTGGAAAAAGAATAAATGTGAGTTATACAATTATCACTGCTGCATCAACAGTAGCAGATGGTTAGGCATTGTCTTGTTTGATTTTTGAAGTTTCTTAACAAAAATATATCTATTTTTATACCAGTCATTGGCCTTATTCACCTTTCTACTGTTTGCACTTAAAATGCTTTTTTGAAGTGAAAAAAACCCCACTTTTAAAGAATGGAAATCCTTGTCACTGTTCTTCACTGCACTCTGGATGCTATCCACTGTGTAAATGTTATAAAGGGAATAATGATACAATTTATATTCCTTCTGGATCCAAATTAGCAGGTTCTTTGAGGTAAAATGTGGATGAATTTCCCGTAACCAGGCTGAAGTCACAAACAAGATAGATAAAAAGTGCCGGCGGTTATCTTCAAATGAAGTTACATTGCAATTGTGTCCAATATTCTTTATTACAAGGTGAAGACACTCAGAGCAAATAGAAAGTGATGTTTTTTTCATTCTCTATAGCTTCTGTTACCGTTTTCCCTTGTAATCTTATGTATACATATGAAACAGAAAAAAACCCAACCTTTTGCAAATGGTATTTTAAACAATTTATAACCTTTATTTCCTTAGAAAGCTATCTAACATTTGAAATATACAAGACCTAGGGTTATTTTGTTTTTTTTTTTTTTCTTGTTTGATTGTTTGTTTGTTTTAGTAGCTAGAAGTACGTGACATCATCCAACTGCATCAAGACTCTTACAATGTTTGTGGTTACCAACAAATTACATGGCCGGGGCCAGCACTCCATCCAACATGCTCCCCTTGTACATAGTTCACTCTTTTTTACTCTGTGTTTTGCCCTTGGAGAAAGCTATGGCTATTCTCACTTCCCAGTGCAACCACCTGAGAAGCCCGAGTCTGATTACATTTCACTCTTTCTCTAATAATTTTTTATAAGGAAGAATAATATCCCATAGAACCCTGCTTTGTTTTCATGGTCCCCAATATATTGCAAATCACTCATCTCATACAGACTATGTCTGTAATTACGTTCTTGATTGTGCCTTACAAGTTCCCAATACCCAGGTCAACAACTCATACTGTGTGCTCAGTTTCCTTTCTGTAATGGGAATAGGTCTTTTTCTTTTCTTTTCTTTTCTTTTCTTTTCTTTTCTTTTCTTTTCTTTTCTTTTCTTTTCTTTTCTTTTCTTTTCTTTTCTTTTCTTTTCTTTTCTTTTCTTTTCTTTTCTTTTCTTTTCTTTTCTTTTCTTTTCTTTTCTTTTCTTTTCTTTTCTTTTCTTTTCTTTTCTTTTCTTTTCTTTTCTTTTCTTTTCTTTTCTTTTCTTTTCTTTTCTTTTCTTTTCTTTTCTTTTCTTTTCTTTTCTTTTCTTTTCTTTTCTTTTCTTTTCTTTTCTTTTCTTTTCTTTTCTTTTCTTTTCTTTTCTTTTCTTTTCTTTTCTTTTCCTTTCTTTTCCTTTCTTTTCCTTTCTTTTCCTTTCTTTTCCTTTCTTTTCTCTTCCTTTCTTTTCCTTTCTTTTCCTTTCTTTTCCTTTCTTTTCCTTTCTTTTTTTTTTGACTTGAGATTGTAGAGTATGTCTTACACACCAGTCCTTAATTTGGACTTGAAAATGTTCCTGTTCGTAACAGTACAGACCGGTGTACAGTAATGCAAGTATGGGAGTATATCTTATGTCTGAGTTCTGCTATATTACTTTGCTGTTTGGACATATACTACTATATAAGTCGAAACATAATTATATTGTTAAGACTGAAATTATCAAGAGAAATTACTGTCAAAATGCTGTCGAAGTTGAGTGAAGTACCTTGGCTGCTATTTGTCGATTTGTTATTTTAAACTTTATGCTAGTAGAAACTTTACTATACAAATCATGGATATATATATATATATATATATATATATTTTTTTTTAAATGAAAAATGTGAATAGTTCTTTTACTAGATGTGTCATCTTCCGTACCAGATTTTTTTGTTTCCAAAACATTTCAATAGATATTATAAGCTTACTTTTACTTATAAACAAAAGTTTAAAGCATGCTTGGAACAAATTCTAGTGATTTTATTACACAGAATTGCTTGAAATGAATGTTAGATGCTTACCAAACACAATATTAAAATAAACTGAACATGAAATATATTGCAAATGCCAACATTTTCACCAGAAACTAACAGATACATAACTTATAATCAAGTTAGATGTGAGTGTATTATTTTTACTGTGATCTCTATGCAAAATGATTTGAAAAAATACTTTGAAGCCTTTAGTATGCTTGCTATTCTTACTACAGCTTAGCAAGTAGGAGTGCTGAAAATGATATCAAATCCGACACATCCAAGTACAGCTGGACATGAAATAGGCAGTAGAATCAATTGAATCAATAACAAGTGCATTTAAAAGTCTATTTTGACAGGCACAGAAGAAAACTGAGAAGCTCGATAATGGAATCAAATAGCAGCATTTAAAAATTTGGCTTTTCTACACTTCAGTATGTGTTTCAAAAAAAAAAAACAACAACAACAAAAATAAGGCTTCACTGTGTGTTTTATCTACTTATTTTTGCAGATGTGCATTGGTACTATTTAAATATATGTTACTACTAAGAAAACTCCATCTTAATTGAAATTTATGTATACTTTCAAAACAGAATTTGTGTTAAAAGAAATCAGAGATCATGCTGAGATGTTGTAGTGATTGGCAGCAACATGAAGCATAGGATAGATGTAAGATAGTCATTCCTTCTCCTCTCCTAGCCTGTAATAATCTTGCAAACTGTTTTGTCATTCCATCCCATTCTGTTATTCACAAGCATGCTGTGAATGAAAAAACCATACCAAAATGAAAGGAAAAATGTAGGCTGTGAAATGTGTACATAGCATTACAGTATTTTTCTTAACTAGTTCATCAGGCAATAGAAAAGCAGCCTTGAACACTCTTATCAGAAAGGAATAGGTTTAAAAACACATTGGCTTTGAACTCACCATGGCATAGTATCCTAAATTATGTTTCATTGCTTAGATACAGTTTTTAATGTTAGGTTTTTTTTTTTTTTTCCAGAAGAGGATTCAAGAATGTCTTCACACTTTCATATATTAGGGTGACTACATACTTTCTAAATTTTTATTACTTCAATTGCTCTTATGTTCTGCAAAGTTTCTGTTTAAAGTTTACCACATCTCATCAACTTCTGCATTTCACTTTCTTTTAGATTTGGTATATTTGAATGCAGAGGAAAATTACTGCTGAAGATTAACTAATTAACTAAAAATCATAGTTCTTACCATGTTTACTATACTCCGCTCAGTAAACCAGTTCATAGTCCTTCAAAAAGCCTGATGTCTTTGTGAAATACACATATTTAAGGGAAGTGGAAATGAACAGAAGTCTTCAAAATAATTCCTCTTTGAAGCCTAATCTTGCTAATTTTTGTACAGTCCAGCTGAAAATATCTTGCCTTTTTTATCTGTAAAACAAAGGGCAATTGCACAGTTGTTGAAACAATTCTTGTCTTCCTGGTGAAATTAATTTGATTTTGATTGAAGAAAAGCTTGAGAATTTTGTTACTTTGCAGGACTGTACACTTCCCCTGGCACAACCAGGCAGAGTGGTCAAGAAAGGGAACTCAGAGCTGCTCACCAGTGCTAACAAAACATACGTTAAGGTTAATTTAAATGAATAGGATGGTCCACTGTTTTAGATTCAGGTGAAAAATAAACAAACAAAACTTCCATAGCAGCTAGTGTACTCATTTTGTTGTTGTTGTTGTTGTAGTTTTTTCACATACAAAGACAGATTTAATTGTAACAGAAGATCCAAATACAATGTCAACAGACAGTCTTTCCCTGAAGGCTGTGACACAGAAGATGTCTGTTATTATTAAGATCTAGCTGTAACCCATGCATCTGTTAATCTTCTTGTATGTGCCATAACAGGTCATTGTAACTGAAGGCTGAGTCAAAGAAAGAATTTCTTTCTTATAATAACCTTCCATGAATACAGGCTATCTTTGATTTTTAAAGGTGAGAGGCTTCATACATTTAGGTGACTTTTCATTTAGAGAAACAGTTTAGCTCTTTCACTGGCTTTTTGTATCTCCTGATTCCTAAGAGAATTTACTCAAAATGAAGCAGTGTGCTTAACGCCTCTAAGATGCATTCTTTAAAATTCATTTTAGTGAGTTTTAATGAAACGCATTCCAGGCATCTGAAGAGGGGAGAAACAAGTCATGAGCAACAAACCACAATCTTTCAACATATTTTGCATCCCATTCAGGCAGATGTTTGGCCTCAAGATATGTAAAGTGAATGGATTTGATTCTCTCTTGGTCTCCCTGCAATTTGAACTGGATAGATAAAAGAAGTTTAGCAGGAAATTAGTGAAATGAAGGAACTAGATAAGCAAAAGAAAAATGCTGCAGAATATTGTAATATGTAAATCTGAGACAAGTTATATTTTCTACCAATCTATTGTATAAATTCTACTAAAATGTAGACGTGGTAATAGCATCTCTACAAGGATGTGATAACTCTCTCAAGAGAGATTAATACTTCTAACGATGGATGAGATTTATTTCATTTGTTTACAAACGTAAGATTAGAGTCTAATCTTTGACGAGTCTGAGTGAATAAAAACAGAAAGTTGTTTCTTTTGTGTTGTAGTGTACTGGACACATTGTTTGATTGCAAAGTGTATACTATTGCCTTAACAAAGAACGATGTTATTAAAAGTCAGTTGAATCTGGCAGTTGGCTGGCAGGCCCAGGGCAAAATCTAAAGTACCTTAATTAATTCCCCCAACTCGATTATTGCAGTCCCTTAAAATTGCACTGTCTACTGTGTCAGTACAGATGGCAAGATAGTTAAGTACCTCAGAATAATAACCCAAAAATACCACATAAGATATTGAGGAAATTAGCTAGGAAAGGTAGATGCAAGCATATACCCAATCACTGGGCACTCCATAAACCTGAGAAGTGCAACTCTATGGCCAGTCAGCAACTAACTCCACCCATATGAGAGCAGAACACAAGGGCTGTGTACACACTACACATTCTGTGACCGTGAATGACCAAGCTAGCCTCATCCTAACTAGAAAAACACCACAGGAAGGAAAAAAGTCCATTTTAAGTATTATTGGAAAATATTTTGATCACCAACTCAAGACAAAGGAGATCTGACTTTATTTCTCTCTACAGGAGGTAAACACCAAATTGTTTTCTTTTCTTCCATCTTGCAAATACAAAGGATTAAAATGGCAGTCTATTTTAAATTCTCAAAATATTTTTTTATACAGTTCTCTGGGTAAAATTTATTTATGTAATAGCAGTAATAGAGGTTTCTGAAAGACAAATTAAAAGCACTATAGAAGGTGAGAGAAGAATTGCCTTTTTTTGGTGCAACAGCCAAGAATGGTACTCCAACCATAAACATTGCCAGTAGAACCCACGTGTTAAGTAACAGAGTAAATCAGATGCTGCAAGTTTTCAACGATGTCAGGAAAGGAAAGCACTGAGAAAAGGTGAATAGAGGCAGGAAGGTCACTTCAATGGTCTAACAGAGGTATTTCTCAGTGTAATCTAAACGTGTTAGTGCCTTTCCATTCAGCACTGTGAGTGTTCAATTCACTTAAAATGGACCCAGTCTTTATGCCCCTGGCTGTCTAAGTTTAGACGTCCAAAACTTCACAGGTAATGTACTCCAACTGACATAGCTGGAGCCTGGTTCTTGAAAGATTTTGGTGTCCAATATCTTCTGAATTCTTGTTTTTCCACATATACACTATCTTAGGACAACAACTAGGAGCTTTAGACCTTCAGTTCATTAATTTTGAAAGAAATGAAAAAAAAAAGAAAAAGAAAAAAGTAGAAATTACATCTTGAGCACAGATATATTACTTCACAAGCATGCATGAGATCTTTGAAAGAACAATCTCATTTCTCTTACTAATCCAGGCTGTTCTACTTTCAGAGTGATTCTCTCCCATGTCTACTATGAGTATTTTTGTGTGATTTTATGTGAGTGATGATTGAAGATATGCTCTTTTTTGATTTGATTTCAGTTTTTCTCTGTTGGTTTTGTTGTTTCAATAGTGTCCTCTGTAAAATACTCATGTTCCATTAGCCGTTACTTGAGGTGCAGTGATTGAACTGGTCTCAATAGCTTCTCAGCCGCAGATGTTCAGTGGCATGATTTGTACATTTCCCAGATTTAGCCATTACCTGTCCTGGAAATCACAAAAATCTCTGACAGCTGCTTGAGAATTCCCAAGAGTACCCATGGTAAAGGGGAGCTTATACTATACTTAGATATATGCGGTACAGATATATCCTATTCTGTCACACCAGTATTTTGTAGAAATGTGACCACTTCTTACAGCTGCTGATGTGCCTAAGACTTTATTTCAGGCAAGGGTATGTGGAAAAGTGTTGTGCAGCAGATACGCTACTGTCCTTTCCATTGTTATCTTGTCTCTTGTACATTTTTCTAGCTTTGATGTGACTCAAACCATTTTGGTACATGTTAAGACAATGTCTTAATGTCCTGAGTTCTTTAAAATGTAAAACTGCGTACTGGAGCCAGTAATCAGACATAAGAATTTAGGCGTTTTACAGGGCTTCATGTACAAGACTACTGATTGCTATATAGTTGTTTTATTAGGACACCACTTATACCCAGCACACATATCCAATGTCAAAATCACACAGGATTTTACACTGACAAGATTTTATTAGCAGATATTGTAAGCTTCTCCTGGCATGTGCTCTAGTCTGTTAATTGTGATGAAGGGTTGCAATTCAAAATAGCTTCATTTTTAATATTAAAAATAAAAAATAAAAAGGAAAAAGAATCCTGCTTGATCAAGTCATGTTAAAGAACCAAGCAGAAAACTTCAGTGTAGAAAAATATTGAACTGAAACTAATAAATATGTAACTCCTCTAATGCAGTGCATATTTGAACTTCAAGACATCTTGGAGTTACTTTTAGAATTAGATTCCTTACCTTAATACCTACCAAATTTCAAAAGCTACTTTACTGCCTTTTGTATGAAAAATACTAACGAGAAAAAATATGATGCAAATGTGGTCTCCCCTATGGAGAAAAAAGTAATAATACAGTAGAGCTCTTTTCTATTGAATAGTCAGACACAGTAAATGTTTTTAAACCTCTGGATAGCTTTATTTAACTTTTTTTTCTGTCTTTCAGCACAAAAAAAAAAAAAAAGGAATTCATATTGCATATTGTGAACAACAGTTTTACAAATCCTATTTTAAAGGACGTATCATTCTATGCATTTATAACCTTGTAATTCTCTTTGCAAAATAAGACCATATTTCACAACTGCGTGGAGCAAAACATAAAACTAAGAAAGTAAATATATATGTATATATGTTATTTGCTCAATGAAGCATGCAACTTTAGTGTTCACTGAAAACATTTTTTTATGTGTCTTCATTTCTCCATCAGAAGCTATGTTGACACATGGCAGTCCTGGAGTAGGTTCACTGAAAACGATGACCAGAAAGAAACGGAACTTGGCTTTATCTGTAAGTTACTTTGGATGTAAACTTAGTTTTACTAACTTGTTGTTGAGGAAAGAAATTGTGCAAAGAAATTTAGAATGAACTGATTTGACCTGCCTGGCACATTTGTATTTATCTATGTTGAGAGCCCACAGCACAGAGTAGAGTATAGTTGTCAAATATCTGGCAGAATACTGACTTTATTTACCTTCATTTTACTTTGTGGTGTAAAAGATGGAGACCTTATTTAGTTCATTAAATGTGTATTGGTTCTGTACTGCTTGCATATCTTGAGCTTATTGGCATCAAATGCTGAAGTAATAATGAGGGATGTCAAGATGCCACACTACCACTTTCTACCTTCAGGGCATGGTGCTTTGTGAGACATTAATAATTCAGTAAATGAACTATATAAGCATACAGTAACAAATATAATTTGAAATCAGATTTTGCATAGAGTAGAAATTCAGTTAGTAGCCACATAATAGCTGCTGTAAAAGTTTGTAGTTCAGCATATCCACCATTTGCCGTTCTGCCTACTAGGAGTAATTTGCAGCTATTTCTTAGGATTATGTATGCAGCATGCATTTAGAAAATAGCTAATGAATGAGGTTCAAGCTCTTACAGTTTAACACTGAGCTTATTACTACAGCATTTATAAGAAGTTTTGAAACTATCTAAACCTAGATGATCCAGAGCAGCTGCTTGTATGTATCTCACAATAATAAAAGTTTGAGATTATATAAGATTACAGGAAAAAGACTTAAGTAAATTAAAAGGGAAATTAGAAGAGAACTGCTTAGACTGTATCCACTATATTGAAGTGTATAATCCTGGGTTAGCTCTATTTGTTACCAGTCTCTGTTCATATTACTTGACATTTTGTTTGTAAATGATTTTTCAGAGTTTTACGTCACTTAAAAAAATCTCTTCTTGATGAGATATGTAAAGATATTGTAGAAAAACATGAATATTTAAAACATTTTCAGTAAGCAAAGTATTTCCAAATTTTTTATAGAAATGAAAAACTTTCTGTTAAAAAATAAGTAACTTAAAGTAAAAATATATTACAGTAAGTTGGGAAAGATCAAATACATATAATTACATTTCAAATAAGAATAAAAATGTGTATACTTTAACCTAAAAATGACAAATATTTGCTCATATAAAATATATTAAAATAATTTAAAATGTGCATGTATGAAGTCCTCTTCCCTTCATAAATGTTTGTTGGACATTAGCAGATGAGTAAAAACAGATGGAAAAATTGAGCAGAGTTGCTCCACTGACAATACTACTTTCCTTTCTCTTTTCTAGGTATATGCACTTTGTTCCTCTGTATCAATTTCAACTTTTCTAGAAGGTGCCCATGGAGTAAAAAAGATAAATCTCATATTAGTCCATCTGAGAAACTCAAATTAAACTTCAAGGTCAGTTGTCATAATGCATCTCCCAATCCTAAACAAGTAAAGTTCTTTGAGAAAGAGGAGAAGAGGAGAACAGTCTGCATTCAGGGAAAATGCTGTATATACTCTGCTACAGCAAATTATGAGGTTGTTAGGTATGGCTGTGCTTGATGCTCTGCTGTGTATAAAACTACCTGAAGCATCCAAGGTATGCAGGTAGATGACTTGATGCTATAACACGTTTTGGAAGTTCTTTCTCTTGCTAGGGAATCTCTAAAGAAAGGTTTGAACACAGCTAGTCAGCTAGTTCTGTACTTTTTTTCTTTTTAATTATTAGAAGTGGTTGCAAACAGGAGCTATGAGCATTTCCTGACTGCAGAACTTGAATGCCCAGCCTGATACATTTGCTGCCTTGAGTTCATGCTTGTGAGCATGACACAAATAACAGCAGACCCTTAGCAGCTTCTGAGAAACCTTCAAGACCATAAGGATTTGCTTATTTTCAAGGCTGATTTTCACATTTTGATGGGCTTCAAAAAAATTCCTTGCTCTGGAGCAAGACTTACCTGGAGTGATGTCTTCATCAACTAGTAGTTTTCGCATATGTAAAAAAAGAATGAATCTTGAAAAAAAGAATGTGGGACACTGCTTATGACTCTACAGCCATAACACCTTTAAGTATAAATGTTCATGAGAAAAAGTTTTAACTGTTCAATCCCCTGAATACTTTATTGCTTTGAAACATATCTAGAAAATGCATGTGCCAATGGCTCGGTATGCATCTGTTCCATTTTTTTTAGTAGTTATGATTTTATAATACACTTACTTTACATCAGCACACTTCGGTATTCTGACTCATATCATCATGCTCCCTCAGTCCAAGTAGTTTTACTTGAGAGCGTGAAGACTATCAGCTTATGTCTTCCTCGTGCATAAGATTGATCAAAGTAAGCCATTAATCAAATAGATACGAAAATTAGAAATAATAATATGAGGTGTTAGATAACACAATCTGCATGCAATAGCAGCTTGATCTCTCAGGAAATTAAAATAATTTAACAGAAAGGCCATATTTAACAGACTGCATGATTGAATTAAGAATGAAAATCTAGCCTATTAATCATGCAAGAAATTGCAATTAAATTATATTTGTTAATTTCATAGTGAAGAGTTTTTAATTAAATCATTAACTATTTGCTTGAGTCTTCAATTCTACGCAATTATAATTCAGATATGAACGAAATGACATTTTTTAGGGGTGAAAAAACATTCTCCATACAGTTTATTTCATTTCTTATGAAACTTTCTTTGGGAAAAAAAAAAAATGAACAGGCCTCAAAGTCTCTATCAGCTTGTCTTCTCCTGGTTCCTTTTGTTCTCTGTATCTAATTTTGCCAAAATAACATGGTATAATAACATGTTAGAAAAGTCATAACTTTTTTTAAATTTTTTTCTGTAAGCGTGATGAACGTATTGAATTGCCTGTGTACATCTGGAAATCGGTGTTTTAACATGAATGGAGGACAGTTAGAATATTGTATTTGTCATGGCAAGTGGTAGTTTGGAGCACTTTTTAAAGCTTCGAAGTTACTTTAAACTTTGCCAACCTGAATATTGCAAACAAATGTAAACTGGAAACTAATGCAAATTACATCACAGCTTTGAATATGAAATGAAAGAAAAATTGAAGAGTAAATTTTGATCTCAGTATTTCTGTTCAGACATTCAAAGTCACCATTACTAACAAGTAAATAATTCTCAGTCTTTTGGAAGAGCCTATCCCTTCTAATTGTAGATGGGATGAGACAGATGAGACTAGAGAGATGTACTTTTTTTATGAGAGATTAAATTAGTCTATGATCTCTGAAGAATGTGAAGTAAGATTATCTCAGTTATTTTTTGATTTACAAAAAAAAGTTGAATTCTTGCTAGAACCTCCTTTAGAAGAAATTCATACAGAAACTCTATTTGTCCACTTGTTTTCACAAAATTTATAGAACTAAACCTTTCTAAAACCTCAGTTCCACTGATGCTTTTGTTTGATTGAAATTGGACACTACTTTTAAAACTTTTTTTTCATTCAGGTTAGAGAACTGAAAAACAGATAGCTAGATAAGATGAACACACACACACACACACCAAAAAAAAAAAAAAAAAAAAAAAAAAAAGAAGGAGAGATTATGAAAATATACACTTCTCATTTACTCAGGAAACAAAGCTTAAAAATCTATGTATGTTGCTCCAAAAGTAATAGCTCCTATTTTTCTTCCATGGAAACTACAACAGATACAAAGACCCCATAAAACTATTTGGTAAAGCAAATTCTCAGCTACAAAACATTATTTTTTAACATAGTCACCAGCATTAGCTATGTGTTTTCACCAGCAATGAGTGAGAGCATGCCACGCTTGTAACAATCTGCACCAGCTGAGGTGACCCAATGTTTCACAGCTGCTATGATGGCATCATTGCTAGGAAAATGTTGCCGACACAGTCTGTCTTTCATTGTTGAAACGCACTGTGCTCACATCCATTGTTTGATCTCCATCAACCATTGCAAGCAAGCATCGATGAATGTCAATGGGTGCCATTTTTTCTGCATGGAGGAATTCAGTGACACACTTATGCTTCATCCACACTTCCATCTCAGATGCCATTTTGTCATACTGCTCCTTTGCTGCCATCTGTCACACAGCAACAGCATATAGTGGGATATCAGCAGTAAGGTTTAACCTGTGCTGTCATATCCCCATCATCCATTTCTGGCATTGTGGGCCTACATAATAAAATAGGAAGCATTACTTATGGAACAGCCTATTCTTTGCACCAGTGTTCCACATAAGTTTTGCTGACTTTTGGTTGCTTATAAATCAGAAGAAATATCTAGAAATTCACAAAACAAGCAAAAGAGTCTCTTGTCAAGCTGTTAAACCAAACCAAAACACAAATATTCTCCTTGCTTACCTAAGAAAAGTTTTCCAGTAAAGACAGGGAAATAGTCACATTAAAGTCCAAGAAAAAAAAAAATCTGATATTTCTTATTATCTGTATTTAATTCAGGCCAAAGGCATGAGATGGGAGAGCTTAAAAAAATTGGAGTATTTATCAAAACAAAGGCTGGTAGAAGATACATTTCTTTCATAAATGCAGACTAAAGACATAAATAAATGTCCTTCCTCTCATTATGAATGCTCCCTATTCATAACAGAAAGAGTAAGATAACTAAAAGATGAGACTTTCATATCTTAAACTTATTGACTAGATAAGGTACTCATTAATAGTGTGAATTTAGTCTTACCTAATTGTAACTGCCTTTGAAGTTATGAACCTAGTCTAAGTATGGCTATGTCATGAATAAGTATGAATTTACTAAGATTATATACCGTGTCTAGATAATAACTCAAGATGGATTTGTCCCTAGACAGTGATCTAACTTATTAGACATTTTAGTCTGAGATTAACTGTTGCTTTAAGGTGCTTCTGTCTCTCTCCTCTGACTAAGAAGGAATTCTAATAATGAAAAGAAGTAACTTAATTTTTTAGAGACCAAAAATTAGATGAGCTGATTTCAAATTTGAAAATTCACAAACGTTTTTCAAGACCAGAGTTGGAATTAAATTCTGTATTAATTTCAGTTTTATCATGCATTTGTTTACCTTGAGTTATCTCCAGTTTTACCTGGATTAACTTCGGTTGTACCTTCAAAATATATGTGCTTTCCATATATTAACAGAATTTAAAAGATTGATCCCAGCAATTTGCAATACCAAGACAATACTTAGGAAATTGGAAATCTTATAATATAGAGTAAAAATTGCAGTCTTAGATAGATGTGATAACTGCACGTCTGTGTTATAGAGGTTTGCCATATCTGCCTTCCAGAATATTCCCAAACTTTTAAATTTTTCATTAATTATAGGTCCAATAATTTTTGCATACAAGTATATATTTTTTTCCATCCCATTCATCAGGTTATATAAAAACATGTTGATCTTTTACATTTGCTTGTTTCTTATGACAAATGTTACTACTGAGGAAATATCATATCTCATTTCATACTTAGAATATAGAACTAAGACATAAAATGTGTTTTAAATATTCTAATTTTCTAAATATTCTAAATTTCTAAATATTCTAAATTTCCTTCTTCTAAAATTCTCCTATGACTTTTGATTTGGAACAATTGTTTATCACTAAGTAATTTCTTGCTTTAGTACTGGAATGTAAAGACTATGTTTCAAAATATTCTCAATATCTTTCATCTGGATTCTGTTGGAGGTGCATTCCCAGCATTCTCAGCACACTATTTACACATTTTTGTTATTTCAATAGGAGTGCATGATTGTGTATTGTGTCCTTTATCCCAGTGGATTTTATTCCTTCCATTTTGTTTGTTTTTCTTATCTGATAACAGAGTATATTAAACATATCTGTCCTTGTTTTACAACTATTTATTATTTGTAGGGGATAGGAAATAGAAATATGAAATTAATTTTCATTTTGAATTATACTTGCCTGAGAAAAAGTTGCTAATGATTGCATATTTTTTTTATGCTTCAGAGAAAGAAATGAGATTCTATCATATTACATTGATTAGGAATTCACTGCTAATATGAAAACTTTCCTGATTAGAAAAAAGAAAACAAGGCAACAATTTGATTTCCTGCACGGAATGAGTTAGGATCTCTCTGTCTCTCTGAAGGCAAGTACAGTCAGGGTTTCAATCATTGTTAGTATACATGAAAACTAAAGTGTGCCACGAACTATATGAAACAACTCAGACAATGGTTTGCTTTATTGGATTAAATTTCTTCCACTATATTTGTATGTGTGTGGAATCCTTTGACACCAAAGGTAAAAGAAGTAGGTAGGGTAATATTAAGAGACTTTTGATCAAATTAGAAAATGTCTTCTTACTTGTGTCAAATTTTTTTCAGAAAAATTACTACCAGATATGTTTCCGTTGTTACAGAATTTGGGAAGCTTATTTTCAGAGGGAAAATTAAGCCTAATAATATCTATGCTAAAGGTATTTAGGCTATTTGAACTTTTCAGTCCTCCTCAACAAGATTGCTTCTGAGTTGTAGGGGATTATTAATTATTAAAAAAAAAAAAGTAATTGAAGATTGTTAATGAGATTTAGAAGGTTGTTTAAGTTCTCAGCTTTTCTTCAGTTTGGGTTGTTTATTTATTAAATTGCTTATTTATTGAATTCTATGGCTGCTTTTCTAGTATTCTCTTAAAGTTTGAGATCCTAGTGCTAAATTGGCTATCTTCAGGATATCATTTTGTTTTCTGCATAAGAAAATGCAAACAATTCCTCAGTTCCATCCTTTTGTAGCCTATAAAGCATGACACACTTCCTATAATGAAGTTGTGGACAATAAGAAGAAACTAAACTCTATAATATGTTGTATAGGGAAACATGTTCCCATATTTTTTTCTGGAAAAATAAAAGTATTTGTTATTTCTCTCTATCATCTTAATGTTTTTGATATCCACATTGAATTCAAATGTAAGAATAGAATCAAATGAATGCTTTTCTAGCTTAAGAATTCACAAAAGTAAACTTTTTTAATGGAAGTTTATTGTGCCTAACTGAATAGGTGTCTGTCCTTTTCCAATTACACCTTTTTGTCTACAAGTTAAATGTTGTCACTGTTAACTGACTCCAAGAGATAATTCAGAGTATATCAAAACTGAATTTATTTAAGTAATAAAAATGGCAGCTACGTTGCCTGATCATCAGTGCAAATTCTAGCACTAAAATGTTTTTTTTAAATGCCTAAAAATTCCAAATTAACTAGGCCTCTGAATTATGTGATTTACTAGTTCATATTTAATAGCTCAATATTGCAGGTATGCAATATGCTTTCAACCTTTCATGCACACCATCATACAGTGAGAATAATCTCATAGAAGTCCTGTAGTACAAACCTTAAATTACTGTAAGTGATGCTGAATCATCAGGAGAGTGGATGGGTGGAAGCGGGGTTGGAACTGAAGTGATTTCTAAAGGGGAAGAGAATTTCATGATGAACGAAGTGTGTGAATACAGACACATTTACTGAAACTATGTTAGCCACGGTCTGAAAGAGCATTTGAAAAGCATTTAATACAAAAAAATCTAATTTCACAAGTAATTAAAAAATATAATATGGTTAAATATAAGCAAATTTGCATAAATGAATCTAAAATCTATTATATAATACATAATAAATTCTCCCTTACTCTGGCATTTACAGTTTATTGAATCCTTTGAAACAGCAATATTTTCTTAGTATACTTTAGCACATTCTCGTTGTCTCATCTGTAAAGGCCAGATGTTTTACATGACCGTACCATTTCCTTAGTGTAGAAAACACGAGAAAACATTTAATAAATAAATAAATCGCATAACTACAGATTGGTGGAAGAAAAAAAAAAAAAAGATACTGATGAGACTGCAAATGATGAGCACTTGATCTTCACTAAGAAAATGGTAAGGAGAAACATGGTTTAGTCCTGCAAATTTAAATAATAATCTAATACTCCTAGGGGCTGAAATATCAGAGAAAAATACTGCAGTATTTGATCATTTATTAAAAATCAATTGATCCATTTGGAAAATACCTAAGGATTATTTTATCGTTCAAGTATAATGAGAACTAATAATAGAAATGTACAAGTTTCATTAAGAAACATACCATATTTTAGCTAGGACAACAGACATTTTCTGGGGAATTACATATTTGTATGCTTATAATGGAGTTTATTTCAATCAGTTCTGTGTTTTGTGAAACGTGCTTCAATCCATGACAGCAAGTGAGGTACCAAAGAACCAGCTCTCAGCAGCAACCAATTGATTGACCATTAATTACTGGGATACAAATTTTTACTCATGGCAGAAGAAATGCAGCTGACAAGAGACTGAGAACTGCCCTGAGGGTGAGCAGACTGATGGCTAAGGGCTGGCACTGCGAGAAGAGATGGAAGAAAAGCTGCTTTCCATAGCTTTGCATGTGTCTCACTTGCTTGATAGCCCAGGAGCTCAAGTAAGAATCAGTAGGAAACACAGATTCAAAAATTGATGCTGGGTATCAAGTCAACCAAGTCAAAAAGGCACAAAACATTGCAGTTTCTGGCACATTACAGGAGCAATAACACAGAAAGCAATGTGATGGCAGTGTAACACTGAGCAATCAAAAAATGAACAATCTTGAATTGAATTGCAGAGTGTGACTGGTGGTCAGAATAGCTAAGGTCATGCTTAGCAGCTAAGTCTCAAGGGATCCATGTTAGTCTAACTGTAGTCCTAGATGTTTTCCTAGAAGTAGTCTTCATCACCAATTCTATTTGAATTTTGGGCTAGTCATTTAATTGTAGAAATAAAGATTAAGGTGTGAAAAAACACGCAGATGTTGTTGATGTTCAGAAAAAAAAAAATCTATAGCATATATCTATATATATATATATAACCCACTTATCTATAGATAAGCTTAGTACATAGAAATAGACAAATGCTATTTCTTCAAGCTAACAAAATATAAAACCTATAGTGGCTACTTTGTCATCTCAAAGATTATTAGACTTCATTTAATGCAGGTGAAATTAAACGTAGTCAAATTTAATCATTTTTTTTTCCTAGCAGAATCGGAGGATACATAAGAAAATTTTATTGTAAATCAGTGCAGTTAGATTATTTCAAATCTTTATAGCTGGTTGCTGTTTTTGTTGTTGTTGTTGTTGTGGTTGTTTCATGTTTGTATTTTTTAAAAGTTGAAACTCTTAAAAGTGTTGATAAATGCTGCGGAAAGTTATTCTTCAAGAAACTTTCACTCCCATTGATAGAGGTCTATCACTGTCATTAGTCAAGTCCCAAAAGAAGAAAGAGGGGAAAAGACAGAATAGAGAAAAGCTAATGGATATCAAGATTCTGATGAGTGACAGTCACTTATAAATCTGTTCTGGAATTCAGACTGCAGATTGATTTTCTAGCCTCTTGATTCTTCCTCATACATCAGCTCTTCAGGTTAGAAGCTGAGTACAGTAGAAGAGCAGAGCAGGAGAACAAAGAATTGTGCCAAGGAATGTAACAAGATGGTAAACAGGTTTTCTTACTAGAGAGGTGGTCTTCCTTAGTCTGTCCTGGAAATTTCTCTGCTGAGATCTAAGGAGGGTGTTCCTGTTGTTTAGTTGCATCAATCCACTCACCAAAGTTTAGAGTATTTTTGAATGGGATTATTAACATTGTCTTACTAAACATCACTTACGGAACACCTAAGGTAAAAATAAAACATGCTGCTGCATGTGCTCTCCTCTTTACTTTTTTCAAGTGGTGGAAAGGTGAAAAGTTTCTACTGTCTGGGGGAATTGCTGGGAAGCTATTGCTGATATCTGCAAGAGCTTTATCCAAAAGAGGTCTGAAGCATGAAAGCAGTGGATTTTATTTTGAAAGAATAAAGAGCTTTAGAAAATCAAAGATGTTTGTATTATTCTCTCAATTGAGAACATTAAGGAGTGTTTAGTCTCTGCCTTCTTATTCTCTTAGCGAGGAAGCAGTCCTAAAAATCATTGATTTTGAAGCTAGGAGCACAAAATTATGTACCACTTTGTCACCAAATAATCCTACTTTCAGCACCACTGTTTCATTTAGTTTCTGTATTCTTCTTATCTATATCATCAAATTCTTCTGTATGTCGAGGACTCAGTTCAGTGTTTGGTTTGCTTCAATTCTCTCTTTTTCTGAGTTTTCCAGACAGTTAAAGATACTGGAGGCAGGTAATAATTTTTATACGTTGAAAAAGTGAAAGTATAGATCTCTCGAGAAAAGGCTGCACTGACAACTAACATGACCTTGTTATGATCCCTTTCTTGTCACCTTTGGCTAGAAATTAAATTGCTAATGATCTTTCCAAGGCATAAGAGAAGGATGGGTAGGCTCTAAGTCTCTCGCTCAATTCATTATCTGATTTTTATGAAAAACTGGGAAAACTAGAAAATTCTTTGTTACTTGGTGAGGAGAAATAATAACAAGGTGAAGGCAGCTAATGAATGGAAAGTATCTCTTAATTAGAGTCTTTGAATGAAAGATACTTAATGTGGATAAACTATTAATGCTGGCAGATGATCTGGGGAGATGAGATGAAATTGTTTGAAAACTAGCTGAGCTGGAGATGCCCAGTGTCTATACTATAGCATAATGGGATTCACCTCATGTTTTCACTTGCATTAATATATTAATCATTACTGAAGATCTGAAATTAATTATTTTCAACCTTTAAGCAAAGGGGATGCATATGGCTTGTGAAAGAACAAAAAGTAAGTAGAAAAAATAAGTCTTTCCTTTAGCTATACTTATATTTCACAGACTTTCAATTACTGCAAATAAGTTATCTTTTTAGTCAGCAGCGAAACAGTTACTAAGCTTAAGCTTAAAGTACCTAGGAAACAAGATTCATTCCAGGGTGAATGACTGATTATTTATGTTTCTTTATAATCTTCAATTACTATGGAAGTAATTTTGCATAATAAAAGAACTAAAATAAATTAATTTATACCACTGATCCTTAATGAAATGACTGAAACATGGTTCTGAATGTAGCTTCAGAATTAGTGTAAGAGCACAACAAGAGCAAAAGTATGTTTATAAACCATACATTTTTATTGTCAAAGTAGTGACATTATCACTTTAATTTAGTCTCTGTTTAAAAATGTCAATACTAAGCAGTAGAAGTCCCTGGCCCTTTTGGACGGGAATTGGATTTCCTCTAACATTGTTTTGCTTTATGTAGGTCCAGGGAGAGCACAAATCTGAAGCCATAGGCTACAGTCTTACTAGATCTCCTAAACCAGAATAAGTTCAGAAGGTATCTCATTTAGAAAACTCAGCATTAATTGGATTGTGCATTTTGATGCAGCCTTCTTAATAGCTTAACAGTAAAAGTAATGGTTAATATTACTTCATATATATGTTGGTGTTCATTAATGGAATACCTTAGCTCAATTCTGTAGTGCAGTTTTCTTTCTCAAAAAATGCATTGTTTCATTAGGTTTAGAGGGAGAAGGTTAGCTCATGTCCAGATAAAGTAGGATCGGAATGCAAAATGTAAAAACAGCTGATTAAGAAAGGCAGAGAGATTTTTCCAATTTTCCTTGTTTATTTCTTCAGAAAACCCCACACTTCATACATTTTCACCCTCTTTTCTGCATGGCAGTTCAGAGAATGTTTGAAGTCCATCGGTCTGAATCTATCATCTCCTTCTGAAAACAGAAAATTTTCCCTTTTAGGCAAATTTATCAGAGACTGCTTTTTGGCATCTGAGAGATGGGATACACAATGAAGTAAAGTGTAAGGAGATAACTTCACAAGTTTTTAACTTAACAAGCAGGATCTGCAATACTGCTGTTAATTCACAGGTGATAACCAGTGAAAATCAATGCTGAAATTAATTGGCTCACAGCATAAATGTAAATGCTAGTTCTCAGAGATTACTAGTAGATACTGTATGCTTTCAGTACCTTGGTGAAAAGAAAACTAAGTCTATATCCTTTCCTTTCATGTTGTAGGAGAATGAAGAACATATGTAGAACAACTCCTTATTGTTAATCTGAAGGAAACCTGATATGAGTGTCGTTAGTACAACATCAAACATTGGAATACTTTTTTAAGCCCAAGAAATTCTCAGGCCAGGGAAAGAATTTTAAGATTGAGTGTAGTAATTTCTATCCCACAATGATGGATTGCTGCAAGATATTTTATTTTAATATGAAAATCTCTAGCATTAAGGGCAATACAATTTGTCTAGAGCTCAGACAAGGTGAAATTTAGTTTGATATCAAGCAAGGACCTGAGAAGTCTGCATAGGAGTATATTTTAATTGGCTTAAGATAATTTGGAATCCATGAGGACATGACATGACTTGACACGAGACATTCAGAGGTGAATGAGAACAGACTTGGAAATAACCTGGAAAACAATTAGGTTTCTTGCTCTGAACTCGAAAAGAAAAGCCCACCTTACTGCCTGTGACAGTTGAAGTGCGCTAATATGAAATAGCAATGTAATATATTTGCATGAAGCCTGAATGCAATAACAGCAGTCTTAACGAGAAGATTGAGAATGAGAATGAGAAGGGAAAAGGCAATTTTGAATCCCTTACATTTCTGGATTGTGCTACTGCAGAATGAATTTTGAAAGAGGGACTCTTGCTTGTAACCATTTTTTTTTCCTACTGAGAGTAGTTTTACAGTTCAATGTATTCTAAGAAAATCAGATTGAGCTGCATTATAGTTTTTGTCCACAGGGAGGACAGTGTTCAGTTTTAGTTCTTTAGATGAGATTAATTCATTATTGAAAAGAGAAATTGTACTTTTTGCATCTCATAGTATTTCAGCACAATGATATATCACACAAATTATTTTGGTGTGTTAGGTCAGATAAATAATGTGGTTTCAGAAGTATTATTTTAAAGGTGCATTTAAAAGTTTTGATCGCTAACTGCTATCAGTGCTGTTTAGTTTTATAGATTTAAAAAAAAAACTAGCAATTTGACATATTTTGTGTTTTGTGCTTTATTTTTACTTGTGTGATCCATTGATTACTTCACTTTTACTGTTTGAATAGGAATTCAAAATGAGGAGATCATTTCTCTGTGTTGGATTTGTGCCTTTCATTTTTGATGCAGTTGTAAAACCATTTTAGTTTTTTAAAGTGAGAGTATTTGTGCTGAAAGATCATGGAGCTGGACCTACAGTTATAACTAGTTACTTGTTATTTCTGTCCTCAGTAAATGGTCTTATAATAATTACTGAAAGATGAGCAGTGGATTTTGATCCCTGTCCTTGTGAGCTGAATAGCTTTTTGGTGGAATGCTGTTGAGAAACTTAAAAATTACAGTTCAGAAATCTATGAAAAGATTTTTCCACCTCAATTCTCTTTCCTCAGTCTTCACTACTAGTGGCATATTGATTTTTAAGCATACATTATAAACAGGAACGTAGTCAAAAGCTTTTGTTTTTGCTGTGGATTTTGTTATGTACTTTGCTGTTTGATTTTTCTGAAATCTCATTTTAACTAAATGGTACAACAGCGATTCAAGTTAAAGAAGAATTACTTTGCAAGGAGAGAGAACAAAAACATCCTAAATCACTCTGCATCTGTTGATGCAGCCATTGGAAAGAAAAAGTAGATGAAAGGGTGTTAATAGAATTTTTCACTATGTTTGATGCCATTGTAGTTCATCCATAGGTTTCAGAAGAAAGAAAGGATAGGTTGTCCACTACAGCTGAAGCAAGGAAATAAGGCTTGTAACCTTCACTTGCTCACAGTGTACCTTTGCTTAAGGATTTAAGTCTAAGATAGCTATGCAATTGTTATCAGGTATGAATTTTCCCATTCCTGTCTCAGTAGCTAACATTTCACTTTCAACTACTAACATGTTAATTGTTGTAGGAAAGTATGTATTCCTTAAAAAAATGCAAACCTTTTTTTGCTTCGCAAAATACATAACACGGAGACAAAGCAGTAATTTATTTACAAAGACAAGCTCACTGTAGTGTGTTTCTTTTTACATTCTGAAGAATATAGAAATCTTCTGTGTTTGTTTTGTTTTGTTTTGTTTTGTTTTTTAATGTGAAAACTGAGCAGGAGCAAAGCAGTAAATCTGAATTCTTTTGCAGACAAATACATAAATGGATAAAATGTCTCTCAGCTAAACGGTGCTCTGTAACTATGCCAATTTCCCTTCAAATATAAAGGAAGCAAAAACATTTGTCATGAGTTTTTATAAGAAAGAGTTTTATTTGTCATGAATTTTTATAAGAAAAATCAACTGAGGCCTGGTTTCTCTCTTGAAAACTAAATAAAATCCAGATAACATTAAAGCATATCTAACTTATTAAAACCTGATCCATGGTCAGTAGAAATAGTCCCATAAAAGTCGGAAGGCTTTGTTTCAAACTTTATATACAAGTTCTCAGGATTAGTTTTATCACAGCCTTGTTGTTTTGAGACATTTCCATATTTTTATTTTCCAAGGTTGTAGATAGGTAGGATCACAATTAATTTCTGGTTTATATTTGGTGTGTGGCTAACCACTGAGGCCAAGCTTTTCTCAATTTCTCAATAAGGAGCAGAGTTAAGAAGTCCAAGTGCAGACTTTCATTTTGTTTTAATCTCTGAGTAGGAAAAGCACCAGACACATTTTCCCTATTATTTTTCTAGGTTAAGATGTTTAAGTCCTTGATAAATCCCCAAGATTAGTAAGTGAAAGAAAGAATATAAAATGTTTCATTGCACTCTCTGAAGCTAGCCTTCTGCATTTTATGAATGTTTTAAAGCACACTGTTACTGCTAAACATGCACTGTATTATCACAATTTTACTTACAAATCTGACAATGGATATTCAATAAAAATCTGTTACACGTTATTTGTATATATTTTATTTTATTCTTAGTCTGGTCAGTGACTTAAAAGGAATCACTTACTAAAAAGTACTTTGGAGAATAGTTTCAAAATTTCCTTTTCACTTGCTTCATTTGGCGCTTTCATAAACATAATTAATGTTGGATCTAGCTGGATGATTGTAGAAGAGAAGTTGTGTTGGTTTTTTTTAATAACAAAGCTAGTACACTTGCTTATCTACGAGAACATGGTGCAGCCATGGATCTTCCCTTTCCTTTCAGAAACAGGAAAATCTTCTATGATAACTTGACAGTATGGAACGGTGGTGCACAATTATGGGCAGATAACTTTGTCCTGATATCCCCTCCTGACTCAGGTAATGTTTTATGTTCTATGTATAGAAGGCCATGCACAGCAGGTTAACTGGGGAACTACGGCAATGGAAATAATCATTCTGCTTCACTATATTGTTATACACTTCTACTAGCACAGACAGACCATAATCGCAAAACGAACAGAAGATTATAAACCTCGTCTTGCGACCTGTTCATTAAGGCATGCTGATGTAGGTATCGCTAACTGGCATCAGACAGTCCTCTTGAAGTTGTGGTTTCTTTTTTGTTTCTTTCTTTGTACCTCAAGCATTTTGCTCATTAATTAGCAAGCAGATTCCTACCTGCTACATCTTATCAAGAGAGTAAATGGCTCTGCATTGTGTTGTTTATATGTTGTGTTAATTAGTTAAAGATGTTATAACCTTCACTATTGGATTATAGGGCAATCTCTGACAGAGTGGCTGTATTAAAATTGAAGAGCCTTTTCTATTTTTATCTTACCTCATTTACCTTGTGTCTGATGTTAAATCAAGTAAGCAAAACTGGTAATGTCCTTGTGATAAGAAGGCATGGCTAGCATTCTTAAACACACTGTTTTCTGAAGAGTTGAGTGTTATTTTGTGGAGAACAGCTTGTTCTCCAGCTCCACAGCAAATTGACAAAATGTTGGAAGGGTAAACTTTTTTGACATTCTTTCCTCCCTCCCACACCACTTAACCTTCTATCTAGTTAAAATGCATTGTATATCATATAAATAAGAATAACTTATGCATTTGTGCTCTCTGGGTATGTTGAAATGGACAAGTATTACTGGTATTCTCAGTCTGTCTCAGCTGAGCCCTTGGTAGAGGCAAAAAGCATTGTTCTAATCCAATTATAAAACAATAAAACTATCTGGTAGCCCACTGATTTACATATTATTCCAACAAAGAAGTTTTGGGTTATTATCTTGAAAACTTTGCTAAAATGAAAGTAGATTAATTCTACTGCTTTCCCCTCTTCAACTGGTCTAGTCATTTTGTTATCGAAGACAGGCTGCTCAAGGATGACTGATTTCTCCAAAGCTGTAATGGCGGTACTGAAGTTCAGAAGCAAAACTGTGATGAAGCACTTCATTTCTCAGTGTTAAAATTTCCCAGCCAAACAAAATGATGAATTATTATTTAATTTCTACAAAACAGGAAAAGCTTCAACTCTTTCCTGACTCTAGATAGTACAGATTGTTATTAGGACATTTCCATGAAAGAAGAAAAGGCTACTTTGAAAAAAATGAAGCATTGTCATCTTTATTCTGAGTATTGTATGAACTGTAATATTTGGGGTTCCTCCCTCCCTAAAGCGTGTGGCCTCAGGAATAGATTATATCTGCAAGAGCAGATATTCCCAACAGCTTTTAAAGTCTAAGAATAGTTGGAATTTAAGTTTTAAGTTTCCCTGTTAATTGCTCTTCTGTGTTTCCTTGCAGAGTACTTTGTGCTGGTGCCTATCTGTGCACTTGGCAGCTTGCTCTCCCAGTGTGACTTGTGTCTGGGATTCACTCTGAGTTTTAGATACTTGAAATATATCTGTTGCAATAGCCAGTGTTTTATATCTAAGTCATGCTTTGGAAATAGGCCTACGTTCCCAAAAAATACTTGAAATGTTTTGTTTTTTTTTTAACAATTATTACAGGCTTTCTATACAGCTTAGATAAAAATCTGAAGGCATTTAAAAAAAAAAATAATGAGTTCTAAGTTTTCATGACAGTCCTGTGAAACTATTAGTGCCAAGATCTATTAATTTTTGGGCTTGAACCCATATGTAACTAGGAAAATGCAATCCAGCACAAGACTACTGTCAGATAAATGATGCTTTACAGTGAATTTGCTTGTATAGCCTTAAAAATTACTAATGTACTCATTCAGCTCTCCAGGTTTGTGAAGCTTGTATGAGGGCTGTTCCAGAAATAATACCTTCTGTTTTGTTATGTTTTCCCAAAACATGAGAGGCAGATGTTTGTGGTATGATAGTAGAGGCTGAATCTTCCTGCAAATATTCCATTACATTTTGTTGCTGTGAGACAGATGGCAGCGGAGGGGCAGTATGATAAAATGATGTCTGACAAAATGATGTCTGGATGAGGAGCTACAAGATATGGTTTAGTAGCCTGTGGTAGCAATGGTAGTGGGTGGATGGTTGGACTAGATGATCTTGTAGGTCCTTTCCAACCTTGTGATTCTATGATTCTATGACACAGAAGTGTGTATGAAGCAAAGGTCTGTCACTGAACTCCTCCATGTGGAATTCCTCCACTGACATTCATCAACATCTGGTGAATTTTTACGGTCACCAAATATGGTCACTGCACAGTGAGGCGGTGGACACTGTGTTTCAGCAGAGACAGAGAGAGTAGGTCACTTCCACTGATGCAGATTATTACAAGGGCAGCATGCAGGCTTTTGTCCATCACTGGTGAAAATGCATAGCTAATGGTGGTGATTATCTTGCAAAATAGTGTCTTGTAGCTGAAAAGCTGCACTCTCAAATAGTGTTATCATGACCTTAGTATCTTTTGTAGTTTCCATGGAAAAAAAAAATGAAGTATTACTTTCAGAGCAGCCCACATATAAAAGATCTGAACCTCTCACTGTTACAGAAGAGAATGATGGAATATCAGTTGCGCTTCTGTGTGTGTGTGCCAGCAACACAATGTATGCAGTAGAGGGATGAAAAATATATTTGTATCTTAGACATAGTTATTCATTCAGTCCTTTGAAATCATGGATGAAATTGTAGTTACTGTCTGTTTCAAATTAAATAATTTTTTTTGCAATTTTTCCCAAGTGGGCTCTCAACTTTCTGGTTAAAACACAGGAAAACAATTACAGTAAAAATGTGACATATATGGAAGCAAGGTCATTTTAACTTAAATTTCCTAATTACTTCTATACTCATAAAGTACACAATCATTAATGTTAAAATATGAAATAGCATGGACAAAACAATTCATTTGAGCTCTTGGAGTTAAAAATGTGCAGATAACCAATACTGGCCATTCTTTTAGGGGAGGAATGATAAGTAGGCTGAGGTCTGTATGCTAAATCTTATCCTGAAAATACTGAGATGGATGAGCCATAAGCTTCTGAAAACGAGATTTCTAATGGAAACACCAAATCAACTTTTACTATAGTGTCAGGAATATGACATTATAATAGAGTGCACTGATGTATCTCTGCTTGCCTTTTGCAATCATAATGAAACTGACTCGAGTATAGAATGTGCCAGGGTATTGCATCCACATCTTCTGTTTTACACTATAATGTAACATTATTCACACGCTCAGTGCTAGGCGTTATGCATTTGCACTAGGATGGAAAAAGACCAAGTTTTTTTTAATTTATTTCTATTTATTTATTTATTTTTCATGGCTAGAATATCAACTCTGCAAGCTGCTGTACAGAATATGTCATGGGGATGTCATCAGCAAAGGAACGAGTCTGAAGTCATCAGAGCTTCTTATAGCAAATACTAATGACGACACCGGTACTGAATAGCAGAGTGCTGTTTGGCTCATTTCCTGTCTGACCTAACACAGGTTCAGTGTGAATGAATGCATCCTGGAAAACTTGATTGCTGGCATCTGGTTTGGAATGCTTGGGCTTTCTTTGTCCCATATTCCTGGCCAGAGAGTGCAGTCCAAGAACCTGAAGCCAGAACTTAGACGAATATTCACAGACAGCCCAAATCAAGTTCCAGAAGCCCAATGGGCAGAAGAAAGGAACTACACAGACTCATTTCCCCAGTGAACTCTTGTTATACCCCACTGACTGTTGCCTCAAAGATTTCCAGTTATACCTCTCTGACTGCTTTTGATAATTTTGTTTTTCTTCCATATAATTATGTTTTCCATTCTGACCTGGAGGTATGCAGAGAAGGAGTGGCAAGGGACAGTGCCCTGTGAAGAGATACAGGGGTATTGCAGAGTGGAGGATGGTGAGCAGCTCCAAGATGACTGCTGAGACAGCTCAGGGCCTTTTGTTGCCACCTATGATGGGATGACAGCATTGGTGGACAAAGGGAAGGCAACTGATGCCATCTACCTGGACATCTGCAAGTCCTTTGACATGGTTCCCCCCACATCCTTATCTCTAAATTGGAGAGAGATAGATTTGAAGGGTGGACTATATGGTAGATATGGAATTGGTTGGATGGTTGCAGCCAGAGAGTTGTGGTCAATGGCTCTATGTCCAGGTGGAGGCCAGTAATGAGCAGTGTTCCACAGGGGTCTTTCTTGGGATCAGTACTCTTTGACATCTTTATCAGTGACACAGATGATGGAATTGAGTGCACCCTCAGCAAATTTGCTGATGACACCAAGCTGAGTGGTGCAGTTGATGTGGCAAAAGGAAGGGATGCCATCCACAGGGACCTTGATAAACTTGAAAGGTGGGCCCATGTGAACCTAATGAGATTCAACAAAGTAGAGTGCAAGGGTTTTGCACTTGGGTCTGAGTATATTCCAAGTATGTATACAGACTGGGAGAAGAACTTCTTGAGAGTAGTCCTGCTGAGATGGACCTAGGGGTCCTGGTAGATGAAAGACTTAACGTGAGCCAGCTGTTTGTGCTTGCAGCCTGGAAGGCCAACGGTATCCTTGGCTGCATCAGAAGATGGGTGGTGGGACACTGAGGTCCCTTCCAACCCAAGCCATTCTATGATTTTACCTGCAGAAAGAGTAGCAACCCTCTCACTGCCAACACTCTCAACAGTGCTTGTGTAGGGGAGAAGATACCATATGTTGTGAAGTTCTCTGAGTGAAAAGAAGCACAAGAGTTGCTCTGTGGAGGCTTCCCCAGGCAAAATGGAGTGAATTTGCCAGGAGAGGTATTCACAGCAGTGTATTTGTCTCCTCAGGACCTCCTTGCTGGTGTATTTACAGGAGGCAGCTGAGTGAAGAGGCCAAGAGCTGCTGCAAAATTTCCACTTCAAGGGTGAGTATGTAAAACTGTTATCTTTTGTGGGAAAAAATAAATCAGTTCTGCTTATGTCTTGAGCCAGCCAACTGATGCAATTTCCTCTTCTTTCTTCTAATCTATATCCTACACCACAGTCATGATAGTTCTTCTGGCAGAATCCAACTCCATTTGGACGAGTCTCCCCTTTATTCATTTCCTAAAGACAAAAAGACCCTCATGGCAGTGAGCTGGAGCACCCATTCACGGCATATGTTCAACTCGCAGCTGTCAACTTGCTTTGTCCAGGCATAGCAGACCTTCCTCTAACTGGTTTATCAGACAGACAGGAAGATGTGTAGGTCCCAAGTCAAGCTATATCTATATATTTTAAAAAAGCTTAAAAGAGGCTTAATGGGGGGAACAATTTGTATCTAGAATCCTAAATATTGTACAAACCACATTTTTAACAAAAGACTTGATATTGGTCACGTTTGTTTTATTTATGAGTCATTCGTGTTAACAGAATTCAATTACTGATTATTAGACTCAGTAATTTTTTCCTGCTGACATTTCCATACTTACTCTGGCTGTTTTTTCTTTTGAAATTTAACAAAATATAAATTAATTTTCATTTCCTGTAACAGATTTCTAGGTTTGTTTTATAGAGAAATGAAAGAATTCTAATACATGTTTGAAATGAAACTTTGGTATATAAAACCAAAAATAACAAAAAGTGGGGTAAACAGCTAATAACATCTGCAGTTATGGATCATAGAATTATAAAATCATAGTATCATAGAAAGGCTTAAGTTGGAATAGACTTTGAAGATTGTTTAGTTCCAATCCCCTTGCTTGTGGAGAATATCTGAGAAATTTAGAAATAATTAATTAATCTTTTAAAATGAAAAATGAAAAATTATAAACTCTGCATTGCATCTGTTTAGCAAACGAAGGAATCTACTTCAATTAATACACTGAGAGTTAGTTCTGGCCAGACAATCTTTTGCTTCAACCGTTGTTGGTCCATTCTGATTTCAATAACATAGGCACTCATACTCAGTAGAGCATCATTTCAAATGCTATTTCTTAGAGTTAACACTATGAAGAAAGGAAAAGAAAAGAAAGCTTAGATAATCTCTCATCTCCTTAAGGACTGGGAACCCTAAGGTATGCAGCACCAAACATGCCTCTGATTACAGCAAACGTGGATACTTGCATTTTAGTCATTCCTGCTCTTATTTTCCTAAAAAAAAAAAAAAAATTGTATTCATTATTTCTGCCACCAGATAACAGAGATCATGTGAGCCAGGCAGAGGTGTAGGAGCTGCCTGCAGGCTTCTCTCTCATAGCTCCTGGCTGTGGTTGCCCCACAGCCCAGGGATGCATACAGCACAGCTCTACAAAGACCTGCAACTCATGGTAGCTGCTCTGTGGGTCACTGACTCCTCACTGTGCTGTGGTCGTCTGTTCAGCATCATTACATCAGGTAAGCTAACTGAGTTAGATCATAAGAAGGAAAGATGTGCTAGCCTGTTTTATCTTTTTGACAAAAAAAATAAAACAACTGCCTTGCTGTCCTTTTTTTTCATTATTATATGTATTGAAAGAGTTTACTTTTCAAATAATTTAATTGTACGTGCATAAACGTAAAAATGCTACTAGTGAACAAAATGTGAGAAGAAGTATTTTCCCCATGCACACAAAAATTCAGAGCCATTTCTTGAATTCAAAGCCACGTGAGAACCAATAAAAGATATCTGGAAGGCAGCAAATGCAATTACTTCTTAACATCCCTTCCTCTGGCTCCAAATGTCAAAGATACATAGAGACAAATGTTTAAATTAACTGAGAAATATTTTCACTTGTTCTGAAATATTAACTTTTAGACCTTTACTCATTCTCTTATTATATTATTATTTTATTTGTTTGGAAGATCTGGAAAAGACATTTTTACAATCAAAACTTTCAGATCTTAAGTAATATATTCTAGGCAGGAGCTGTCACTATGTATTAGCCTGACTATGATAATGTTATTCAACTAGTTATCTCAAGCATGGTATTATTCAACTGCTTTCCTATTAGTGAATTTAATTGTGCTCAAAGTCATGAGGCAGTTGGGTAATTCAGACACTTTGATAATGCTGTAAAATAATTTATATTTTATTCTGTTTTTATGAGATCACTTGTCTTTTATAGCTGATCAAAACATGGGATTTTTTTTTGCAGAAACTTTTGATATTAAAAACAGAACAAATATTTTCAAGATTGAAAAGTAAAATTTTTATAATTTCTTGAAGAGAAAAATCATGTAAATTACGTACAAATTAATAAAACTGTATATATTCTTCTACAACCGTAGCTTTATCCATAATGTTAAAAATCAATGTCCGCCAAAGATTAAATAACACAATTTCACTCTTTCATGAAAATTGAGTAAAATGCTGTGAACACATAATTTCATAGAATCACAGAATGGTTTGGGTTGAAAGGGACCTTAACGGCCAGCCAATTCCAACACCCTATCACCAGATCACTCACCCACCAGATCAGGCTGCCCAGGGCCCCATCCAACCCAGCTTTGAACACCTCCAGGGATGGGTCATCCCTAGCTTCTCTGGACAGCCTGTGCCTCACAACACTCACAGTGAAAAAACTTATCTTCTTTGTCTGAAACCATTCCTCCTTGGTCCTATCAGTATCAGACCCTGTAAATGTCCATCTCTACCTTGTTTATAAGCTTCCTTTGCTTCAGTGAGTCATTTTGGCTCATAGTCATATAGTAGTTCCAAGAAAACAGGGGATGGTCTTTCAGAAGGTATGGAAAATTGTACACAGCTACAGCTTAAGCGTAAGCTATAAATACCTGTGCAAAATGCCAGAATGCTTCTCCCTGGCTCTTTTTTAAAAAAAAACCAAACTTTTTTTTCTGCAGATGCTTTCACAGTTAAAGAGAGATTCCTCTGCTAAGAAAGCATATGCTACAGGCTCTCTCATCTCTTTCCTTATTTCCTCTGTTCCAGAATGTGGAATATCTGTTTTCCTCTTTCTGTCCATGCATAACAGTCGGTGGGAGATCACCTCTTCCATAATTTTTGTCTACCAGATGCCTTCTGACCAGGCAATGGTCAGAGGTAATGAAAGTCCTTCACTAAGTCAGTTATTTATTAGTTACTGCCTGAAATCTGGAGTTAAAACAAAAATACAGAGTTTGATCTATGTCAAAGATTCCCAGATCTGGTGGGAAGAGCACCATCAAAAGCAATGACTTTCCTAATTTTCATAAACCACAATTACATCTGCAATTCCCAGGTGTTGTAGATAGCAGCAGTATCTCTAATGCTGACCACTTCCAGGTAATGGCAGAAACCTGGAGTGGAGCTGGCCCACCCTCAAGGTGCCCATCACCCCTGTACTCACACACACTGCTGCTGTCCTCTCACTTGCATTTCAAATTTATAAATTTTCCCAAGGTTCTTGTACACATATTATGCAGAAAATTGGGTATAACTTTTAAATTCCTCCTTTGAACAAAGACAGAGTAAATGTCCTCTGTGCAGAGCTGCTGCCTAAACCAGACTAAGGAAGACATCTTGAGATTACAATTACTGTAGTCTTGGAAAAATCCCATGTCAGACCTATAAATGAAGTTTTATCTCCTTTGTTATGGTTTTACACTTAAAGTATCCTATTCTTCTACTTTTATGAATCTATACAGAGGCTTGGGTAGATCATAACAAGAACATCCAACCAAAGGCCTCCTATTCAGTTCCTATATGCAGTGTACATTGACTTTGCTTCTTTGCACTAATTGGCTCCATGTTTTCAACAGCAGATATTTGTTTCCATCCACAAATCTGCCAAAACTGTGGAAAGTGAGAATGTTCTGATGCCTCAAGGTAAACCTGGAATTTATTTACTTATTTATTTATTTATTTATTTATTTATTTATTACAAACTGTGAGCCTTTAATCTAGTGCACCAGTAATGGTGGAAATGTGGTGGTAGGGAAAGCATAAAAATTAACAACAGATTAGTCAATTAGCTCTTTGAACAGAGTTAATCATTAAGTTATTGGTCCATGTTCTGGGTATGGTTTAGCGTTATGAACTCCGAGAAGCAGGTAATCCTTTCCATGGCACTAATCTCAACTCAAGGAATTGTATTAGGGTCCTCTGCAATGCTTCTGTGCAAATGATTTTACATTACAGCATGAAAGTTTTTTGTGTTCCTTCCTGGCTCAGCTGTAGTTTGTATTCATGAGGAGGAATTCCTGAGGCTGCTATCTCTTTGTCCTGGGCGTAGAAGACGTAACGTAGCATGTGAATTTTGTTCCCACAACTTTCAGAATTTCTCAGAAGGTCATAAATGATGGCCTTACTTGTGAGAAAACCAAGAAGAAGGAACAGTGTACAGCTCTTTTGCCTCTACATCTCCTATCTTGTTAAAGTTTTAAAGGTAATTCTTCACAGTTTATATTTAACGTGAGTCACAGTAACTGTGCTCTTCGTTTGATTTCTGTAGCACATAATAATTAGGTTTATAATAACTTCTGTGCCCTGCAATTATAACTGACAAACATAGATGCCTTACTTCCATTCCATCCTCAATCCTATCATGTCTTGTTAAGTATGACATGCCTGCTCTTGCTAAAATAATGGAATTTCCACTTTTACTAGTAGAATGAACTTTTGAAAGTGTTTAATCATAGATGTTGTGCTCCGGAGGACCTTCAGAACTCAACTAATTTGGAAAGTTGATATTCGAAAAGTAAAATAGCAACTTAGTTATTAAAGGAAATTATCTGTACAGTAGGAGAAAAAGCTTTAAGTCTTTTACTTCAGAATCTCAAGTGGTTAATGCATGATGCTGCATGAATCAGAAGGATTCATTTGATTCCCAAGCTGACCTCTTCCAGAAAATTTAATTTCTCCATCTCAAACATATTATTTTTCACTAATACAAAAAAGCACCAACCTGAGTCTTGTTCTGCCCCTTTTAAAATTGGTCACCCTTTTGTTACATTAATCTTTTAAAGTAAATGGAAGGATTAGTGTTTGAACACAATACAGAGCAAAGCCTGAATACAAAATAATTGTGGATGTTGTCTGTGTTTTAGTATTTATTATACTGGGCTACAGGTAAGTTTTTTACTTCATTTAATCTCTGATTTTGGTTTGGATCCCAAGGGTCAAGAATTAAAACAAGTATTCTGTTTATAGACTTAACAGAGATCAGGGTTATGTTGTAATTACATCTCAGAATAGTAGATAAGATTTTATGCCTAACAAGTCTGATAGTTAAAAGGATGCATGTGGCTAACTCACTAATGATAATTCTAAAATATAAATGTCTAATTTAAGTGAAGACTGAGACAACTTTGGCTCTCATTCCTTCCAAAGAACTAGTGGTTACCTTAAATAAATCACTCCAGAGGCAAACTGGAGCCAAGACCAGAATTTTTTCCTTGCTTTATTCAGTTTTTAAGAAAATGGATCTAAACTGGAAAGCTAAAAACCAAGAAATATTTTGGAAACTGTCAATGATACGTTATGTCTTAGCACACCTTTGCAAAACTAATTCCAAATGATTGCCTTTCTACTGTAGTGCTTAAAAAGAAGGAATTTTAAGTAGGCACTATATTTTTTTTGTCTTTCACCTCTTCTTTTGCAATTTTAATACTGTTTGATGTGAAATTATAGATAGTAAGATTTTTTATATTCATATATTTGGGCTCGACTGTAAATGGTTTTCTATTTCTGGTATATCAGCCCTTGACATTAGTCTACTTGATTTCATACTGTTTTCCTCCTTCATGTGTTAGGGAAGTGAGTGTTTATTTCACCAGTTCCATTTTCACTATGATTTTAATAGATATTAACTAGAGTGGCTTTATTAGAATTTTGAAAGTCTGCTCTTTATGCACAACATGGGTTGTTATTTACAAGCTTGCAGAGCTTTGTGTAAATAACTAGAAAAAACCATTTAAATCAGAAACTGAATGAAATTCAGTGGAACTTCCCACAGATATGTTAAGCAGATCTTTGATCTGATGAAGAAAAATCACATAAAGAACTTTTGATTTGTTTCGATTTGTCCTCAGTATTTAGTCTATCAGACTAAATAATGTATTTTGTCTGTCAAAGAGCTACATTTCTGTTCCCTCCAATGTTGGAAAAAACTTCTTCATTCAAATGTAAGTCAGTTCACACTAGACTGTGCATTTATGCTAACACCTACATCTGCTGGCATATCAGTTGTCACAATGCACTGCTACTTTAGTGATCAAATAAAAAAAAAAAGAGGATTGTAGGAAAAATAGTCAGAAAGGTCAGGAAATAATCACGATAAAAATTTTCAATCTGAATTAATGAAACGATAGTGAATTGTGAGCTTACATGATATATATTCATTTAATCATTTGGTAGATCTGTTTCCAAAGAATGAGTATTAGCAGAAATGATAATGTACAGATGTACAGAAATTATAAACAATTCAACATTTTAATGAACTGTACTGGAAGTTGTTTGACTCTAATGATACAGTTGAATATTATTCTTACTGATATATGCAACTTAAAGGCAAGAAAGATATTAAAGAATAGCAATAGAATTGAACATTTTGGTTGGAAGGGACCTACAAAACTCATCTAGTCCAACTGCCTGACCACTTCAAGGGTAACCCAAAAATTAAGGCATATCAAGTTCGAAAGGCATTACCCAAATGCCTCTTGAACACTGATAGGCAGGGGGCACTAACCACCTCTCTAGGAAGCCTGTTCTAGGGTTTGACCATCCTCACGGTAAATAAATTTTTCCTAATACCCAGTCTGAAACTCCCATGGTGCAGCTTTGTTCTGTTCCCATGCATCCTCTCATCAGTTACCAGGGAGATCTGTTCCTCCCTCTCCATTTCCCCACCTCAGGAAGTTGTAGAGATTATGGAGATCATCTTTAACTCCCAGTTTTCTGGTATCAGGAAACTTGCTGAGGATGAATTCCATTAGTGCATCTAGATCACTGATTAAAATGTTGATCAATGCCAGCCCTAGTACTGAGTCCTGGGGGACACCACTAGTGACAGTCCACATGCCAGACGTTGTCCCGTTCACTGCAACTCATTGAGCTCTGCTGCTAAGCAAGCTCATCACCCAGAATTGTGTGATAGAAGGATACCGTGAGGAACTGTAGCAGAGGCCTTACTAAAGCTAAAATGCAATCATAGAAGAAGATCAAATTAACTAAGGCAGGGCATTCTCTTCATGAACCCAGGTTGACTAGGCTTGATTATAGTTCTGTTCTTTAACAGCCTTCCAGTGGCACCCAGGATAATCTCCATTCATTTTCCAGGTACTGAGGTTAGACTGTCTTCACTGAAATGTAAAAAGCACGTTTCCTGGCAGTTCTATCAGTGAAGATGCCTGCATATGGCCTGCTGAAAAATCTTCTTAGATGTTAGAGAACACCTTAACAGAAGAAAGTAAGAGAGAAATCATACGAACATTTTGAAGGCAACATGAGGCACTGAGTGTTGCAGTCAGCAGACATAACTTAAACAGTAGAAATAGTAGATTCAAAAGTGACATGGATTACTCACTATTAAAAATTAGCAAATAATACCATTTTCATTCATTTGCCCAGTAGCATTCTGGAACAAATACTAATAATGATAATACATCTTTTATCTAATGAGATTCCATTTGTGTAGTTGCTTGACTGCTTTTTTTAGGAAATCTATGAACATTTATTTCAGACAAATATGCCTGAATTCATACATGATATTCTGAGCTATATTATTACTTGAAAAGCTGCTAGTACTCAGATAAATGATATCTTTTTCTATAATCATGTACACTAAAATCTTTCTAAGAAAGATGGTGTATGAAATGGTCACTTTTGTGTATTCCAAGCCCAGCACAATCTGTAAAATATTATTTCTAAAAGGCTGTCCCTGAATTCAGCATTGGAGGAATAAACAATCAAAAGAAACACTAACCTGTTTCCAAGAAAAGAGGGAACTGCTTTGTTACATCTAACTTGTTTATGTAAACAAACTACCATTACAAGCATGGTCAAAGCAATGAACCATCATGACTATAGCCTCTCAGGGATAAGGGTGAGATCTGTGATCACTGAACTCTCTTGCTTAATCACTTAGGTAGCTCTGTGTCCTCTGGCTAATCGTATTACGCTAGTTTCATCTCAGCCTACTAGATTATTTCACAACTGCAGAAGGCAGTGGTGGGATAACTGTTCTGTTTCCTTCCAGACTCAAGGGAAATAATAAATAGACAATTGTAGTCAAAGCCTTTCAAAAAAAAAGTTTGTTTTCGATAGTAAAGTGAGGATATAACATGGCATGAAGCTGGGATGGTGGCATTCATTTCTAGAGGTAAGGAGTGGAAGTGTTAATGTCAGTGTGGGTGATATTTCTTTGTGCTGATGTTCAAAGTCTCCCAGTAAAATTCTCAAAAAAGCATCACAAAAATATTCATCTTTGCCAAGGCCTTTCACAATGGGGGAATGAAAGAAAGATTGAGAGCATTGGTCTTTCCGATGAGATTACTTATTCCCTCATCAGAGGAATTCCTCCTCTGCTTCCCAAATTCCATCAGTGCTGGACAGTACGTACAGTTAGCAAGACATGCCTACCAACCCCCTTGCTCTGAATTACACATTTGCATATAAACTACTATCAAAAGTAATAGCTTGTAACTGCAAGTGTTCCCTCACTACAGCCAGCGGGGTTTTGATAATGAAGCATTTTTTTCTACGGGCGTTTAAAGGATATGTTGTGATAAAAGATGGGCAAACTACGATATGGATTTTGTCTTAGTTTTCTGGAAAAAAAAAATAGTTTGGAGGACTTGATTCTGCAGCTTTTTCTTATTTTCCTCCACTTAAAGTAATATATCTCAAGTTTTCTCAGTATCAGTTATCTCTCCAATTCAGCTGGGAGTGATCAAAAGAGACTTTTCTGAGGACTTCTCTTCCTGGATCCTTTCAGGAAGGGCAATTTGTTAATTTTATAGGTCTAAATTTCAAGAATTCACAGGAATACTCCAAGGAAGTCTAGGATCTACGTAAACATGTTCCACTGATTATATTTGTTCCTTCATTTTACCATTGCTAAAGATGTTTTATCAACATGATAACTTATAGAATAGTATGGTCAATTGATAAAAATCTGCTTTACATGAAATACTAAGGAATTAGCATATAAATAGCTTTTTATATTTAAATGCCCTGTGGGTGAATGTAATCCAATATCCTCCAGAAATCAAAATTCTGAACTGTCTCATTTAAAGTTTTCCTGCTAAAAATAAGGTGAAGGTGGACAGCTTTTGATTACCATGACATTCCTTTCTGGAGAGTGCTTACAGGACCAACAAATCACAATTCAATTAAACTGTGCCCTGTATAGTACTTTCTCTGTATTCTTTGCAGTTTTTTTTTCCAGCATTCACACTTACCCTATTTTTTTCTTGATTCATTTGGCAAGACTTTGCATGTAAAGTCCCATGAGAGAGACAAATGAGAAGCATTTTAAAAACTTGATTGCAGATCTTGCTGCTTAAGATACAGGCACTATCCCATGCCTGCCATTATGTCAGCTGGCTCTTTAACAATGACATAAAGAGGTAACAATTAGTCTGTATTTACATTTCTCTAGTGGCAATGTTTGCTCCCCTCTAATTAAAGGATCTGCCAGCTTTTCAATTATGAACTCCTATTTTTAGGGCAGTTAGAATTTAACATGTAAACTTGTATGAGGGCTTTTCAAGCAGTGAAGCCCCATCCACCGTGATTGTGGCTATGCAGATGACAACCTGATTAATGCCAGGAGGCTGCTGCCTGACCAGCCAAGTGCTTGGGAAGCTGTGGTAGCTCCGGACCCTGATTTAACCAAAGTGAGCTGCACTTATGTACTGCTGCACATACTTTAACCCTTTCACAGCTAGCGGCCACTCTGGCATGGCAGATAGGGTAGCATCACACGTGCACTCTCAGGGACATACGTCTTCTTGCTGCTCACAATCTCTTCTCCAGCTTGTACTCTTCCACCTTGAGCTGCAAACTATTCAATTTAAATTTGCAAGGCACATGAATGTCCATATATACTTACCTTGAATTAAGTATGCTATAACACATTCCTCTCAAAGAGTGGTCTTTGCAGCAGCTGTTTCTTTCCTATCCAGAAGCAGCCACAGCCTACAGATATGATTGAGTAAAGCCCCACATGCTGAAACACTGCATGCTCTGCAGGACCTTCCTTGGTTATACCTTGAAGATCTTTGATTTCCTAGCCATCTGACCAAAGCTAGTTATCATGGCAGGCTCTTTCATGGGGTATCTTTCAGAGCTAAAGTGGAGCTACTCATAGACTGTATTAAAATTTATTTTAATCATTAACATTGGTTTTCAGAAAAAAAAATAACATTTCTGAAATGCTGTAGGAAATAAATATAAGTTAACATTTTTAAAGGGTATGCTGGAAGATGTATCTATATGCTGACTCACTAATGACAGGTAGAAAAGAAAGGTGGCATAACAATTCGTATGAGATACATCATAGCAAATACATAAAATATGCAGGGTTTGTTTTTTTCAGCATTACAAGATAATTTGACAAAAGTATCCATGAGAAAGCTAATCTCACCAGGGCAATTACTTTAATGGAACATGACCATTATGTACAAATTTTAAAACTAAATGAAATCATATCAGTTGAATTAATGTCCTGAAAATGTTTAGGAGGTGTCACAAGGTAAATCTAAGTGAAAAACAAGCAGCCAAGGAGAGATCCTAGGAAGTTTCCATCAAGATGTTTTCTAAAATGAATCACATTCAGCATCTTGGTTGATTATCTGGAGGATATATGCTTTTCAGTGAGCAGGTGAGAAATATATTTCCTAAATACTGTTAACACACAGGAGTGCAAGGAGCTGGTCTCCCAGGAACTCTCATTCTGAGTCATTCTCAAGGTTGTGCTGAAGTCCAGATATAGTGCCAGTGCTCACTGGAAAATAAATCAGAAGAGAACCAGCGATGGGATTCAGTCCTTCTTCTGCCAAAAGTATTTGAAATGACCTTGGTTGGATGAAGTGGAAGATGATGTGGGAGTGAATAGTGAGGTCTTGTCACCATCTGTGGTGGGATTCTGGTTCCTGTGGACAGGCGAAAGCAAGCAGGACTGGGTACACGCATCTCCCTCAGTATGTCTTTTTCTGTGGAAGGAATGATTGCAGAAAGAAAGCAGAAAAGTGAAGTAATGTATATTTATTTTTAAATTAATGAATTGCATACAATTTCTCTTTGTTCAGCTTCATTAGGCCATTAGATGCAGGTCTGTGATGCACCCTGCATGGATTCCTTTAAATGGATACAAAGCATGACATACATCTTTAATCTCCGAATCTATATTAATGCTTTTTTCACTAGGTATGTGCTGTGTGTACTGGGAGCACTCAAGCTTTGATTAAACTAAATTCAATCCCCGAGACTTTCTAATGAACTGTAAAAACTCACTCTAATTTACATTCAAACATCACTATGCTCTCCATACCGTAATTACATTAGTAATGATCTATCTGAAGGCTTCTTAAGTTTTATAGGACTTCTACTTGTAATTATAAAAATATGGAAAAGAGATAAGGGAGAGAAAATATGGGAATAAGAAGGGATGGAAATTAAAAAAAAAAGACAGCTAGGAGAGAACAGAAGAGAATCTGAAAGGACAGCAAGAACAGAGGGAACTGCAGTAGCATTGCAATGTAATAAAATTCTAAAGCCTTGTCAAAACCACTTTCTTGCATAGGTAAATTAAAATATCAGAAAAAAAGCCAGAAAAATATTGTTTTATGAAAGTAACAACATTTCCATTTCAAATTCAGGTCATGAGAGAATAAATGTAGAGTGTTTTGTTTTCTTTTCCACCCTGTTCTGTGAGCTGTATGAATGCTACCTTTTAGAATCTACAAGGATTTAAGTTCTAGCTGACTATAAAATTACCTCAATTTTAAGTCAAGCTCCTGGGATAGGTTTAAAATGCTAATCTGTTGTGTTTTTTTTTTCCTCACAGCTTTTGATGAACAATTTCTCATGCTCATTTCAATGAGAAGCAATGTCAAAGTGTTCAAAAAACAAGCGTTTCAATTCTAAACATATCCCTGGAGATATCACTGATATTTGAGCAATTTTTTATCCAGTTAGGAATTGAATTGTAACTCTTTGTGGTTCTTAAATCAAAACTTGTATACAGATAGTAATAGCTATTATGGTATATTGGCAGGTTAATACAGTATGTCACATCATATTTGTGTCATGTGGTACGACATACAATACACACAGAGTTTCACTGTTATTTAAAATTTTTCTAGTGCTTTATGATGTTCATTGCATTGCAGAAACAGTGGTTAAATATTAACAAAACTGCCAGAATAGTAGCCTTTTCCAGATCGTTGTTAAGTAATAGGATAAAAATTCCATACACAGTATTAATTTTTTCCCCTCTCCTCCAGAATGTTCTCTTTCCTTTCTTAATGTTTATTTAGACACACACAGACAGATTAGGCTTTATTTTGAAATTGATTTTCTCATTCTGCAGTTTCATCCTACTCAAGACTTTTCTGGAGTAGCTGTCTAAAGAAATATTTTTCTGAATTAACATTTGGGGGTTGTTTTCCTGTAAACCCTTTGTCAGTATGACATGAATACTGCTGTAACAAATAGACAAACTGAATGAGTGAAAAGAAAAAAAAAATCTTATTTTGATATATATATATATATTTTTTTTTTTTTTCAGAGGGATTAAACAAACTATTCACCAACATTATTATGCTCTGAGTGGTTTGCCCTGTTAATTCCTATTATCATTTACCAGGAAACAAAGCAGCTCTTGAGGATCAACTGATCCTACTTCCTCAAATTCTTTATTGCATTTTCATTTTCTTAAATCTTGTCAGAGAAAAGAGTTTTTATTTTTATGACAGTAAGATAGGATAAGGAAAAACATTCGAAGTCTCAGCAGGGGTTTAAGGAGAAGTTGTCACAGTCAAAGGGACTGACAAAGAAAATGAACATAGCTACAGAATTTTTGATGGATGAGAAGATGAACATACAAAATGGGAAGACAAAGTAAATAATTAACAATAATAATTTGTGTGTAAATAATGCGTGGCTGAAATATAAGACAGGCTTCTATCCTCAGGCTCTTTCAAGCTTTAAGACATAGGGCTGCAAATACTGGTAAATAAAAAGTTCAGGGAGAATGATTATCACCATATGACATCTAGTTAGAAGCTGGCTTATTGAAAATACCATTATGTTTTCAGCTGCATTTAAAAAAAATGAAAACTGAGTAAACTGAGTACAAATGCTCAGTAAAAAATATGAGGGAGAGTACAATGTTAAAAGGTCAGCCATAAACTTTTGCAGGAAAAAGGGACTTGGTGATAGCTAAGGAAGGTAGTACTAGCACTAGGAGGTGGTTTCAGGAAAGACTGCCTGAGGAAATTATTTCATTTAGGATTTTTTTTTGGGATTGTGGAAAGAGGAAATGAAATGCAGGAAAACTGAAAGCACAGTTTCAGAGAAAATTATTTGTTTGCTATTATGGTTAGAGAAGAAACCAGAGCAAGAGCTCACTGAAGGGCTGATACAGCAATAGGACTGGATGACTGTGCTTTGCTGCAAACAAATGGATGATCTTGAGTTAAAGAACAGTTGTCTGAAGTAAGAGGTAGCGAAGGGTGGACAAGACTACCATTAGTATCAGTAAGGAATGATTCTGGAAGCAGTGGCATTTATTCAGGTCTCTGTTATATATGTCTGTATTTACATCTGGTGTATCTTCACTGAAAAGAATGAAAGTACATGGGTAGAAGTGTCACTTTATAAAAGACTTTTATAAAAATCCTAATTTAGTTTTCTTTATGTCATAAAAAACTGGAGAATGCTATAGTCTGGATAAAGAACTGGGAGGAATTAATACACCTTGTCATGAGGAGGCTATTTGAAGCTAAGGAAGAAAAAAGTTAAATTAATTTAATGTTTCACAGAGGCAAAATATTAATAATAATAATCTGATTTAAAAAAAATCCAGATTATGTTGCCTCTATGAATAATTAAGTAAAAAAGGAAGAATGATAAGATTCTTCTGCTTTGAGTATACATTTCTGTTTCATGTATAATTAAAAAAGATGAAGTTATTTTTAACTATAAATAATAACGATTCCTAAATGCTTTTCAATGTCACTTTAACTTAGTGTTGGGAATTTACCTGTTGAAGTCCAGAGAAGACTGCAGCAACAGATGCCTTTTCTTCAGCTCCACTGAAGTCATTTACAGGAGTCTCTGCAATTGGCTTCACTTCTTTAAGGCACAACTGTGTCCTTTTTATAGTTATTACTATACATCATTGTGTAACTCTGTAATGTCATGTGGAAGGATAAATGGTAACATGCACTTTCACGGAGGCCAAGATGAATAGTAGTTACTGGCAGATGCATTTAGTGCATCCTTATTCTTATTTCTTTGGGAATAAAGATGAAATTCTTTGTCTAAACAATTAATAAATTATTTAAAAGAAGAGTAGCAAGAACATTATCCTAAAATCCACATACAAATAGAAATCAAATTTTTGTACAAGTACGAATTAGTTTCAGAGACACCCATATTTCATGAACAAATATCAGTAGTTTTTTATACTGATATATAGTGATTTGTTGTTTGAATAATAAGAGCAGAAAAATAATTTGAATTGGCAGCAACAACTTCTACCTTCACCGTGGGTGTTTTGGTAAAACCTCAAAGCCCAGACTTATGATTGTCTTGAGATCTTAGAGGTACTGCTTAAGAGACCAAGAACAGACATCAGGACTTAAAATAAGGCCTTAATTAAAGGATTTTTAAAAATAAAGCTCTTAATAGGTGAAATCAGGGAAAAATTAGATGTTCTATTGAAGTAAGTGCAGGTCAATGGCAAGTTGAGAAAAATACCTTGTTCTTCAGGTATTTTGAAGATTTTTCAATCTTTATCTACAGTAGTGGATACCACCCAAAAGACAGCTTATGACAGTAATGCTTTGGAAACTCCTGATTTTTTTCTTCACTCTGTAGAGAGTTAAGGAATGCTATACTTCACATAAGAAAAAGATAAATTCAATGCCTGAATTCAATCATTCAAGACTGAAGATAATGACTTTTTATGGTGCTGTGGTCCAAAGCGCATGACTGAAACATGGGAACAAACAACTGAGGGAGAGAGAAAGACTACTGCAAAAAAAAAAAAAAAATCAAGATAAAGACCCTGAAAAAGTAGATTGATTTTGAGCCAAACAACCACCCCAAAACCACCAAGCTCTAAGAGGAGAACATGTAATGGATTTTATGAAAGGTAGATTTCAGATCTCAAGTGTGGTAGGCATGACTGAGGATCCTCAGTGCTCTGTGTGCAGAAGACATTGCAAAACTCTATATGGGACTTGAAAATGAAGTTCTTAAAAAGAGGCTCAAACTGCATAGCAAAGGCAAGATTTGTATTTGCATGAATGAAATTAGAACTGTGATGGACTGTTTGATGTAAAACATACGCTAGTGTTGGTAGATGGAGGAAAGCAGCACCTCAGCTTAGAGGAGTGCTGCTCAGGATGAATGAATGGATGATTCTGCAATGCGGAGTATGTTTGTAAAGTATATGGGACATAAAAGTTCTAAAAAGGTTGGAAATGCATTGTTGTGTTAGAAGCTGTAGTATTAGTAGCAAAAGAATAGTCAGAAATGCTAGGAGATAAACCAGTAAGTTCTGGTGATCTTCTGCCTACCAAATAAAAATATTAGTAGATGAAAGATAAGTATTCAGTTAAAAATTGTATCAACTTTAATAATACCAGTAAACATAGAAAAATAGTACTTCCGGCTAGCTTTTTCATGATATTTTCCAAGTAGGTTATCCTAATATTCTTCTTATACATGATTGCTTCAGAACAAGAGAAGTGACACTGCCATTATTTTTCAGAAAGGCAACCACTTAGAGAAAAAAAAAAATGCTTCATAGAATACAACCTTAGGCTGCCTTAGGTGGCAAAGACATATATGTAAACAATGTTAAACACAGAACTGTTCTGGTTTTCTACACTTTTAAACACACTAAATCTTAAAATTAAAAGCCTTTGCTAGGGCAAGATTTACTACAACAACTGGAAGTTGAAATAAAATTTAAAGGAAAATTGGAGTCTAGGGTAGAAGAAGAACAGTTAATAGAGGTGCTTAGCTTAGCATTGATCACTACCCCTGCTGGGACTGGGATTTCAGATGAAATAAGTGATCAAGTTTATCTTGGGGTGTGGGTGGTAGAAACCCAAGGAAGAGATAAGAATGCAGCAACAATGGCATTCAGAATGAAGCAGGGAGCTCAGCCAGTTCGGATTAAACAGAACTCCCTCAAATTCAAAGACAGGAAAGGAATCCAGCCAATAATTGACCGTTTTTCAGAAACTCAGGGCGTTAGTGAAGGGTGAGTCAAAATACAATGCACCCATCCTCCTGATTAGAAAACTGTACAGGAACTATCAGATAGTACAAGATTTAAGGGCTATCAATACAATAGTGGAGGATTTATATCCATTGGTAGCATATCCATATATGCTGTTTACAAAATTATCAGAATTAAATCTAAATTCTTCTGAATAGAGGAGGCAGAGGTTTAGACTACTCGTGGACAATCCATGCCCACTGGGATGCTTTAATGGAACAAAGCCCATGTGAGATTTTGGAGGGCATGGGCCATCCCAACCTGGATAATCACAAACTTGGTCTTGACAACAGCTTCCAGGATGCTTGCTCTAGTCAGTGTGGGCCTCTGCACTGACTAGAGCCTACTCAAGCTGTGCTTGTGTTAAGTACTTATATGTTAGTTGCTATTTTTCAAAATTAGTGCTTTTTCCCAAGCAGTGCTCTAAGCATGACTGTGAGTTAATTTAATATCTTAAGTCATTATCATAATAGTACAATAAACAATAATATAATTTTTCATTTTAAATTCTAAATATTTTTTACCTTTTTATTCCTGTTTAATGGTGGGTTCCTGTGTGTTTAAAACTGTGTTTTGTAATGGGAAACCTCTGGCAGACTCCTACCCTTTATTCTGAAAATAAGCTTACAAAAATCTTTCTTTCTTTTTAGCACTTGGGCAAGTATCTTTGCCAAGGCATGAAATGGAGTCAGAAAGACTTATTTCCCAGTAAGCTACAATACCATTGAGACTGACATTGTGTTTTAACTGCATATCTCAGGGCTGCTGGTGGGACAAATGGATCATGATGTGGTTTTTATGCTTTCTTTGTTGGTTTATGGATTTGTTCTGGAGCAAGGCGACCCATATTCTAAGTCAAATTATCAGTCCAACTGAGAGCACCAAATATCTCTGAGAAACCAGGTTTGAGTAAGATTCTAATATAATCTAGGTATAATAGCCCAGTCAGAACATATATTGCAAACATCTTGCCTATGAGGTTTGATTTATAGATTCAAGCTAAAGAAAATTCTGCACATAATAAAGTTTGCATGTAATAAATAGTGCAATATTTGTGTAAATTAGTTTTTGCTAGATACATTTTTATATCTCCATCTTTAGGTATTATGTGAATTCTTTGCCCTGTCTTAAAACTAATTAAAAAACCCTGCTCAAGTGGAGGAAGGTGTAGTTTAAATCAGAAAGACATTCTATCTTTATCTATACAGCAGTGACTGAATAGCAACAAGGAAAGCATAAAATCAGAAAGACATTGCACTTTTGAAAGTTATATATTACTATTGTATCTGTGTGACTAATTTGATATGACTCAGACTCCTCACAGAAAGATTTGTCATTCTGTCAATTGCATTTCAGTTGCATTAAGTGATAAAGCTGGTAAACTCTCTATTAATGGTTGGAAAGAACATGTGATTGTGTGTCTGGAAATACTGGCTAAACATTTTTTTCATATCTTTATAGTGGGTTAAATGGAGTGATAAATATCTCTGATTTCAAAATTTCAGTTTCAGAAAGATTAAAAACACAGAGTTGCTCCATAAATTCTCAAGTATAACATACGCTGAGTGCAAGATGAATTTTTGAAATGAAGACTTCAAACTAGGAAAACAATAATTTTAGTTACTGCCTTTTGTAAATAAGCCATGCAAAAGACAAGCAAGTAGGAGAATGCTAGTTTAGTTGAAGCTTATTTCACATATTTTTTAACCATCCTTTTTCCTCTGAACTAGTTCAAGGTAAAAATGATCTTTAAAGTCAACCTTATTCACATCATGCATTTCTACATAATTCAAATTAAAAACACTAAATATAATGAAATGGCTGTTTTTTACTATGTTTGCTAATTCCAAATTATTCCATAACATTTAACTGGGTTAACCGAATAACTGAAAGTTAGCTTCAGTAACTATCTGAAAGCAGGTTTTGCAGTACGGAGAGTGATGGGCTGGAAAGATCTAAAACATTGGAGAAAAAGATAGAGGAATGTACTGTGCCTTCATGGTGCTTTTGTCAAATAATTCTCTAGAATTATTATATCAATTGCACAATTTCAATACAAAAAATATTCAAGTGAAAAAAATTGTTATACTGAATATAGATATATTATTAGAGTATAATCAGGCAATAGGAGGAAAAAACTGACATACCTAGTGTCTAAAGAAATCCCTGAGGAACTGATTCAACAATATTTTTTCATATTGTCTAAGATACTGCTTTGGTCAGTTGACCTCATCACAGCCAGATCAATGATAAAAACTGCACTTAGACATGAAGGTTTCCTGCTGCCGGTTGGAAAATTATTGTCTTTAGGAGCCATACTTGATGTGAATGTAATTGAAATGACAACATAGTAAATGAAGCCCGTGGCCCCATGTAGGCAGAGATTAGGTAGGGAAAAGGAAGACAGGATACAAAACCGAGGCTTGGCTAGGAAGGGAGGTAAAATGCCCCTGTGACTTTGAGACATGAGGGATCTACTCAGAGGGTTAAATAGTGTTCTAAATCCCCACACCTCAGAAAGCTGGTAAGGGAGAATCTCCTTCTTCATGTCTGTGAATAACAGAAAGACCTATTTTGATGTATCAATTTGAGATTGATCAGGAACCTGTTTTTTAAACATTCATCTGTATATACCTTGCAATGATTTTGTTTATTTGACTCTGCAAAATTGCCAGGTGCCTTGGAAGAATAGAAAAGAAAAATAGACAAAGTCATTACTGGCAAAAACAACTTACACAACTTACTACCTACAGAGCTTTGATTTCTTTAAAACAAAACAAAACAAAACAAAAAACAACAGAACAGCTTATGAACTTAAAAAATCTATGCTTTATTTTATAATGTGGAATATGGTCACATGCAAAATATTTTGTTCATAGTGAAAACGGCTGGATTCTTTTGGGAAAAATAAAAAGAGGCACCTTTCATGAGGAGGAGAACCAAATATAGTAGAGGAGAACATTTATCCTCTTGCTCAATTTCCATTCAACCATTTATGGTTTTTACCATAAATAGACACGCTCATGGTAGGAAGAGACCTTGAGTGTGATACTATACTGCTTTGATATAACACAAGAGCTAGGAAGGTTTCTGTATTGTTAAACTGAACATTTTTATGGCTTTTGACTTTTAATCTGTTTTTTGCTCTCCCTTCTTTCTCTAGAAATTTTAAATATATTCCCTGATTTTACAGGTTTTTTTATATCTGACTTGAGCTATTCAAGATTTCTACTTGTGCTCACTTACTAATTGCAGTAACCATAAAAATCTCTTACTAACTGCAAATTAGCTATCATTGTACTCAGTTGTTAGAAATTACTAAAGCATTACTCAGTGTATGAGATCTGCAAGGATATAATCTTAAATACTATAAAGAAGTTATAACCAGTCCAGTAGCACTCATCATAACGTGCTCATCAAGTAGCTTATTACACCACCTGTTACATTTATTCTCTTCCTATAAATCTACATAAGCAATTATTGTATCTTTAAACTGTGGCATATACCATTTCATAGCAACCCATTTACACACTTCCAAAAGCGTAAATGCTGTAGATCTGGATTTGTGATTTATAACTTCATTCATAGCAATGATGGGATCATGATTCAATTTAAAGTCACCTATCAAAACAAAAACTGACATGTTTCATATGGCAAAATCTTGTCCTGACAACACAAGCTGCCTGGCAAAATGATGAATTATTACTCTGTAAGAAGCAGAATTATAACCTAGAGTTCACTGCCCGCAGTTTAATTAGGCAGTCAGAGATCCATCAGTGAACTTGGACTCTGATTCTGTGGAAAGAAATATATATCAGGCCATATATCAGGTCACTGGTAGGTGGGTGTTTGAGTTTGTTTTTTTTTAACCTCACCTCTATGGGTAAAAGATTGATTCATAAAATTTGGATGGACTTAGTACAATGCATTGAAGAGAAATAGATAAAAAGATTAGTAGAAATATTCCTGCCTGCCTTAATGATTACAGAAAAAAGACAAAAGCTTCCCTGTTATAAGAATTTGCATTAGGGTGACAAAACTGCTTGAACTGATAAGAAATGTAAAGAAATAGTAAATCAGCAAACATATCATAATCATATAGTGAATGGAGTCTGGATTGCTGAGTTGTTATATGATTTGTTTTAATAATGCAGAGATGTTATACAGTGGGGTTAGCACAGGTTTGAAACTGCTGCTAATGAATGTTTCAAGTGATTTCTAGCTTAAATACTCTTGGATATAAATTCTTTGGCTTTGCATTTTAAGATATTTCAAAGTTATTTCCAGAGTAATGGGTGAAGGAGACAACTGTCTATTCTTAGCAACGTTTAGCTCTGTGTTTCAGCTAAAGGTCCTTTGCCTTTAAGGCCACTATCATTCGCCATGAAAGGCAAGGAAGAAAAAAAAAATGGCCAAAACTTGTGAAAGCTAAATGAAAATATTTACAGAAAGTATTTCAAAATCAGAGTTGTAAAAGAAGGCATTTGTGTATTTTTCCTCCATGAAACTGGAAAACAATTTTTGGACATTTGTAGCTAAGTGTAAGTGTGAAAGCTTTCCTTCCATAGAGTGGTTAGATCCTCACCATCAGTATGAGCACGCAAATGCTCAGCCCCTCTTAGCGGAAACTGAGTATGCAATGCATTCTTTGAATAGTACAGTTCAAAGGTCAGTGCCAGATCAAATCAATGTATTTACATTCTTTTACAACAGATTTAAAGGTAGTCTTAAGATTTCACGAGTTTGAAATTCAATAGACTCCTTACCTCTACTTATCTCTACTTAGAAGCTTATCTTCTGGGAATTCATAGCGAGATGTTTGGTGTCTGTCCTGGGTTAGTGTAGTGTTCCTCAACTCTCTTTATCAGATATTGCTAGTTTACAGTTGTTTCTGATTTCTATTGGCTTTTTGATAGTGGTCTACATGCCAAGTTCCTCCACAGTCGGTAGGACAGACAACTCAATGGGTCAAGTCTCCTTCCCGGGAATGATTTACCTCTTCAAGATACTTAGTGATGTTGAATCTTTGTTACAAGCAAAATGGTGCATCTCTCTGCCAATCCTTCTGACTGCTTCAGTTTCATGTTGTTCATCTGAAGACCATTCTGGTGCCTTATTTTTTGGTGACAAAAGATGGTGGGGGGAAGGCACTGGTATGACAGGTTATGAGCAGAAGGAAGACAGTGGATGGCAAGTCTGGCTCAGCTCCAATGCAGCTACCTGCACACTATAGTGATCTGATTTGATGGTGATCCTTGTTAAATAGAAGGTTTTCTTGCTTGTCATTTTGGGTAAAGCTGGCTAAAATTTTCACTGACGGAGTGTTTTTCAGTTAGAAATTGCTGATTCATTTAAAGTAGCATGTTGTGTGGAAACATGGCAAACTCAAAAGAATTTCATCAAAAAATAAGAATGTTCCATTTTAACTTTTCAGAGTGGAGCAGTAGAATTTTCGGTTTCAGAAAACACTTTTTTTGCAATTTTATTAACTCTATATGAAATACTAAGGCTAAGGCTCCTTTGCTTGAAGGTATAAAAACTGTAACTGCCATGTAATGTTTTGCTTGCTAGCAATGAGATTTTTGCATGTTCAAATATTTTATTTCATCAAAAGTATCTGCTTTTTTTTTCCCCCATTTTAAAATTTCACAATTACTCTTCAAACAGAAAATAAGTTTCAATTTTTTTTTATTCTTAGCTCTGTAATTAATCCTTGAAAATACTGTTGAAATAAATTTTTGCCTTCTATTATTTACACATTTCATGTTTCTCAGTGTGTTCATGAATGAGTTTAGTTCAAGGGATGCTTTCATGACTCATTTTGTTTACTTTCCCCTTTGTTCATGAACTACAAAATGTTTTTGGTTATTCTTGAAATATCCAAAGTTCAGCTGCTTAAACATAATAGATTCACAGTAGTTTCAGTCCAGAAGTTACTATAAGGTTTATTTTCATTTCCATGAGGTAGCAGCTCTCTTCATGGGAACCCTCCTGCTGAAGCCCCATTGTACTTTAACTGGAGTCCTGTTCTTGATGAGATGCTTTTAGAGGTGATACACTTAGTGTGGCTGCATGTTAAAAGTATTTACTCCACAAACAGAAGAATTAGGAGCATATCTAAAGAAAACAGAAGGGAATGTTCAGCTTTTTGAGCACAGACTATGGGCTCAACTATGAGGCTACAGCAGAAGTCATTGCAAAGTCAGCATTTGCCAGTACTTACTGCATTCCAAACAGTGAGATAGCTGACAGTACATATAAACTGAAGGACAGTCTTTCCATTGAGATGAAGATCTGGAAGGGCAACAATAGTTATTCTTTCTTTCTTGGAGGAGGAAAAAGATGTAATCTAAGCAACAGATTCTACTCACTTCCCTCCCTTGGGCTAACATATTGCTTCAAGGACATTAGAGAGATGGGCTCCACGAGCCATGATAACAATTGCCAGGCATGCTGTGGAGGAATTGAATGCATCATTTGCTTACTTCTGGTACCTATTTGGATGTCTGGAGAGGAATATTCTCAGTTTTCTCAGGGGAACTATAGTTCTGTTACTCTTTGAGTAGTACAGTATAACCCTGACTTCAATGTTATGAAAACTAATAATTAAGAGACTCTCAAAATTTGAGATTATACCATGTCAAATGCAGTCATTTCTATTAATCCATGAATTTTCAAAGAGGGTTCTAGTTTTGGTTATAACTACAAGATTTTTTCCATCTGTTTTTACTTCCAGTCAAGTATAGCTGGCAACAAGAAACATCCTTATTAACCATGATTCTCAATGAAGGATTTTCATTGATCTGTGAGGTAATTTTTACTTTGATTGACAGAGAATGGCATATTTAGCCTATTCCCCAAGCATCTCTACATAATCTGTGTAATCATTTGCCATACTTTCTTTTACTGAATATACTAATAACAAGAATAGAATAGACACATTTAGCTTAAGATTTCTTTTCAAAAATGATAGTTCTTAGCCTTTCTGCTTTATTTAAAATGTCCTGCCATTTCTTGATTCTTTTTAAACAAATCACTGCACTATATTGCGCCATTGCTGTTTGTTCATGTCAGAAAAAATTACTTGATGAACTTTCCATCGGCTTGGTACTACTTAAAGGAAACATTCTAAAATTGTTTTTAAAATGGAGGAAATGTTTAAAATATTATTGTTCTTTCTTTTTGCAAATAATTAGATAGAAAAAGAGTTAGCTGAAGGCATCACTATGCCAATGTAGTCATACTTAAATAATACTAAGTGTTGAATGAGACTATAGAAGATAATTGTGAAATTTTAGACTATGATAATGTGGTCTATGGTTTTGTGTGTAAGTGTATAGAAGAACAGGTTCTAACACTAAGCTGCTAGACCCTCAGTGATGATTGCACTTTAATTCATATTAAGAAACATGAATTTTCAATTTTTTGTGTTTGTCTTAATAATCATTAGTAGAATATTTATAAAATAAGCTTTTGTTGCTGTCGTTTATGATAATGTGGATGCATGAGGCTTAGTCATGCAACCTACTCATGTAAGTCACATCATTTGCTTTGAGTTTGAATATCAAACAAAAGACAATGCAGGTGTTGTTTGTCTTTTTTTAACAGCTTGAACCTAAGAAAATATCCCAATATCAAATAATTAAACTGATTGCAAAGTTAACATCTTCTAAAGTGGCATTTATTATCTTATCCTTTAATCACTTTCAGATATATTTTGCCACTATCTTTTGTTGCATGGTTATAACCCACGCAATGAAATTCAATTAGGAAATTAGCGAGGCCACTCCCCTTCAATTTGATCTGCAGTGTGTCAAATTTATAGTGAATACTGCTTCACAGGCAAGTGGTGGATTAAAATCCATGGAAATGCAACTCAGCTAGTGATGCTCAATTCAAGATACATGGGAGTTATAAGACAGGTTTTTAATGAATTTATTAAATGTACTAATACAGTGAAGAACTGGAAGTTAATAAATTAAATATGTTTAAATAATTATGTTTATTTTTATATATTTTGCTTTGCTTCAATGTGAATTAACAACATAGCATGTCATTTATTATTATGGTTATTGTTCTTTCACTGTGCAGTTGCAGCCCAGAAAGCCAATGGTATCCTGGTTTCCATCAGAAGATGGGTGCCCAGCAGGACGAGGGAGGTGACTGTTCCCCTTTATTCTGCCCTCATGAGGACCCATCTATACTACTGCGTCCAGGTCTGGGGCCTCCAATACAGGAAAGATATGGAGCTTTTGGATAGGCTCTAGAGAAGGGCTACAAAGATGATCCAAGGACTGGAGCACCTCTCTTATGAAGATAGGCTGAAGGAATTGGGCTTGTTCAGCCTGGAAAACAGAAGACTACAGGGACACCTCATTGCAGCCTTCCAGTATTTAAAGGGAGTTTATAAACATGACGGAAATCAACTTTTTACATGGGTAGATAGTGATATGGCAAAAGGGAAGGCTTTTAAGCTAAAGAAAGGGAGATTTCGATTAGATGTCAAGGGGAAGTTTTTTACTGAGAAAGTGGTGAGGTGCGGGAACAGGTTGCCCAGAAAGGCTGTGGATGCCCCGTCCCTGGAGGTGTTCAAGGCCAGGTTGCATGTGGCCCTGGACATTCTGGTCTAGTACTTGATCTACGGTATGGCAAGCCTGCCTGTGTCAGAGGGGGTGGAAAGGGACCCTTGAGGTCCCTTCCGACCCAAGCCACTCTATGATTCTATGAAATTAATTATTTGAGTTGGAGGCTAAGAACAAGTCAGATATTCATGGATAAATGTAAATCCTTTATTATAATTAATATTTAGAAATGCTGACCTCAAAATATATTTTACAGTGATATTAGAAAGGAATAATTTAGATAAAATTGACTAACAATAACATTGCATAAATTTATTTTAAATACCAGGGCATATTTTTGAATAGAGATTACTAATAATGCATATAAATTGCTATATCAAGAGTAAAATGTTTTCCTTGCATCAAGTCATTTCTCATTTATTTGATAGGCAGCCTCATATTATGTCAAAAAGTAACATCAAATACATACAATAATTAAGGTCTTTACTGTAGCTGTGCAATCTTTTTGTTGACAGGGATTTATTGAATAATCTTAATATTCATCTTGTGTTGAATCACTGCAGTTTGAATGGTCCTGCCAGGCTAGAAGGTCCTCCATATGGCCTTCTTGGTGTGCTGGAGATACCTCTGTAAAGTAGTAAGATGGGGAATCAGTCACAGGGAAGTAGAAGATATTGATCTATCTGGAATACAGGCAGATCTGATTAGGTTTTGCTTATTTTCCCTGCTCTGGACATCTCTTTACCAGTAGAATAAACTTCTTCAGGGTGTGCTGTATTTGTTCCTGCTTTTTGATCAAATACCGGAGAAAGAAGAACCTTCATAACTGATACTGAAATGTTAGAAATGGCATTGCATACCAAATTTTGTACACACTTATGCATATGAAGAGCTTTTGATGGTTATTAATTCAGCTGAATAAATCAATTACATGCAGAAATTCTTTATGTTAGCTTATTGCCCATGACACAGGTCGATGAACTTCAGGGCAATTATCCGTTTCCTTATCTGTATTTTATACAGCCTTATTGTAAAGCACTAAGAAAATAATTTGGTTACACTGGAGGCAGGGAATGAGGGTGGGAAGAAGTTCTGTGTGGGGTACCTTCCCCACAGCAGCCTTCATGATGAGCTTTGGTTAGAAAGCATGCAAGGAGGGTCTTTTCCTTTGTTAAAAGGAAAAGGGAAAAAAATCTAGGAATGAATGGTCACTGGATACTTTGACAGTACAGAAGTTCTAATTCACTGTGAGTTGGGCCAATTCTCCCTTTCTTAAGATTTTAATTGAGGAGCTATTATTAGTCTGAATTATTTTAAAATTTGAGTACTCTTGCTGCACATGATATGGAGTAAATAATATGCTGATCAGTGATTTTTATAGGCATTGTTTTGTCATTTATTCATGGCATTTGTTCAGGCTTTTGAACTGATTCTTTAAGATGCTTTTGGTACTTCTTCATAGAATTTCTCTTGGAGAACAAAATCTTCGAAGTCTGTGCAATCTCATTACTTTGAGGTCAAAATATTACTGTCATAGCATATTGGGGTGATTAAAGTTGGATATGTATTTTAATACCTTGTGAATCAGGACCTGTACAGAAAGAATTGGACAGCTGAATCATGTGAACTTGGTATGAGTTAAACAGTCTTCAGTTGCAATAAAATTGTTGTTTTTAGCAGATGATTTTCCTCACCAGTAGATTTGAATTTGTCTATAAACTGGTATGGATGGTATTGTTTTGGAAATCCAGCTAATAGTAAACATCTGTTCAGGCCACAATGCATTTTCCAGAACTTTCCTGTTCTTTCAAGACTCTTGTCTTGAACGTCACACTCAAGAAAACAATGCCCAGAAAATTACTCTCACTCATCTCTAGAAACATTTATGTGCAAGGCACATATTAAAAAAAAAAAAGTTGGTTGAATTTATGCCATAAATTAATAACTGCAGGCTTTCATGCTTGTACCACAGTCACTGTGAATAATTGGTAGTGCTTAAAAGTTTTGATGATTTATTATCTGGGCAGGCAAATACACAGAATGCCATATATTTTTTTTTAAGGCAAAAATTTATTTAAAGACTGAAATTTATCTGGATCTTCGGATCTTCAAAATGATAAATTCAGCACAGAAATATCTTCGCAGAGCATTATTTGTCTTTCTCTTCATCAAGTATGCTATTATATTGTAAAAGCATTGTCATTCCAGTAAAAGAAGTAGCTTTGAGTAAACACTATGATAATAATATAATCTTATACCAACTTCCTTTGTATACTAACTTCTGAGTGCAATTAGATATTTGGAGGGGTTAAGGTTCAAATAGGCTATGCTGCTCTCTAGCTGACTTTTCAAAATCAGTATGCCATTTGATGTGCACTACTTTTTCTTATTGTTTTTCTTATCTGAAAAAATATATGTTCAGATACAATTGCTCTGCAATTACTCTTCAAGGAAGAAGGATTGCTTCCACTCAATGCAATAATCACCAACTCTTTGGAACCCGCAAAAACTACTGTTTTTAATCTTTGTCTTCTTCATTAGCAGTTTAAACACTAACTTGACCCATTAAACAGAACTGACTATAATACCCAATAAAAATGATGTTATTTGGGGAAACTAAAGTATTGCTTAGTGATGTTATGATTTCCCTGAGCAGTATCTCTCACAGCTTCTGTCTATGCCAGATCCCACTGCAGCGGCTAGCTTTTCATCTATAGGAATGGTCTCCCTGTCTTTTTTTTTTTTTTTAATATGTGCCTTGCACATAAATGTTTCTAGAGATGAGTGAGAGTAATTTTCTGGGCATTGTTTTCTTGAGTGTGACGTTCTGATATTATACAGAAAATTTGAGGTTATTTAATTTGCTTCCTCTATCTAAAAAAGTCTGTTTTGACTCATAGGTTTCCTGAGATGAAATGGATTTAAATTTTCCACTCTCTGATTTATTTTTTATTCACCAATTTGTCCAGAGTTCTACAAGCAACAGTTAAAAACACTATCAAAAGTACTACAATGTAAAAATACTCTGGTTGAAGCCCAAAAATTATTTATACAATTATGTTTCTATTCTTTACCTGACGGAAAAAGCTAATGATATTAACTTTAAAATAGAAAGTTTCCTGGTTAAAAAATGATAATACAGTTTTGGAGGAAGAATTACATTTCTTTCTCTGTGTATTTCTTCTTGAAAATTGTTATAGCGATCAGTATTTCCCATATCTACCAGCCATCATGATTCTAACACAGTGAATGTTCTGAAGACAAAATATTTTTAAGTTACATTTGATTATTTCACAACTGTAGTACAAAATGAAGCTTGAAAAATGCCTTCCTAATGCTGTTTGATTTCATTTATTTAATTCAGATTTCTTTATTTATGATACATTTGTAGTTCAATTTTTTTTATTTTTTATTATTTTTTTAATTCTACCATTTTCCAAAGCAAGCAAACCAATAGTGAGAAGGAGAGCTTTCTGTTTTCAGCTCTGATTTCTCAGAGAGGCAGAAACTAATGAACGAACTAACTAACTAACTAAATAAAAGACAGTTTCCATAATCAGGATGGTGTTTGCTTTGATGAAGAAACAGAGTTGACTTAAAAGTGATTAAAACAGATTTTGAAAGCAAACAAGCTAAAGAAAAGCTAAATGTGTTCTCACTAGGTAGACCAGTTTTACTTTGCAAAAATACTTTTTAGCACAAGGAAAGTGCAGAGAAACTGTGTTGGTGTTTTAACTAAAGCCTTTCCACTTATCTAGGAAAAAGTATCTTTTTCTTCAAAGATGATTTCATGATCTGAAGATACATCCAGGTTTAAAGTAATCTAGATCAACAGAATAGATGTTTTGCTTCTGTATACAGTCTTGATGCTTGGCTTAATCAATTGACAAAAGATCAACATTAATAAGCAACTTTTTGACAGGAAACTACAGCAAGTTACTGAGTGCAAGTCAAGATTATGTTTATAGAGAAACACTGAAGAATAAGAATTATTTTAAAATGGAATTTAAAAACCTCCACCACAACCAGTAATTTAGAACTGAATAGTATGAAAGTTTCACCCTGTGTTCCAGATCTCATGAATTGTTTTATTTTTTTTAGGAATCAGTAGCTACTTTTACAATAGCACATGACTAAAAGGTAAAAAAAATATTTGCTTTGAATCTTTTTTTACAAAGATTTTACCAAGGAACTTCAAGGTTAAGTATGCCTCTATAACAGCCATCATTAGAGTGCAGACACATATTTGACGATGAAGTTGCTAGGCCTAGGTGCTGAGATACGATGTTGATTGGCACTCTATATATGTCACAGGTGAATAGGCAGAAAGAGAGATTAGGTAGGATCGGGGATTATCTGCAATAGCAATTAAATCTGTCAGTCTTGTCACAAAGCTATTGCTCTCAGCTGTTGTTCCTCAGAATCCCGAAAGAGACAATGTGTGCAGCACTGATGGTACCAGATAATTCATTCTCAATACCTTCAATGGAAATTAAAAAAAAATAAAGAATTTTATAATGCATATGAAGTATACATGCTAATGCAGAGCTGTAAAAATACAGTACTCAAAATGAAAAGAATGAGTTCAAAGAAAATGTTTATTGAAGTAAATTTATTTAGTGAATATTACAAAGTAAAGAGCTTGCTTATGTCTATGAACTGAACAAAGGATCTCAATTTGAGCAGATCAAAACTAATCAGATCAATGAGGCAGTCTGAGAATTGCATATTGAGCTGAATCAGCTGCTCAAGTGAGCATCTGTGGGATATAGAATAAGAGCTACATGCTTCAGTAGAAGTCTCTCCAAAATCTCAGCTTCCTTCAAGAAAAAAGTCTGTATCTACAATCCAGAGATAGGGAAAGGAATTAGCTTATTTGTTGATAATGAATAGACTGTACCACTTGTATAGTCATCTAGAACAGATAGTGAGTCATATTTTGGCATTGAGAGTGGAAAATAATCTTTATCTAGTCATTAATTGGTGGCTAAGTTGAACTAAGCCTTTATTAGAAAATCATCTGATATACTATTTTTTATTAATATAAAATAACTCTCATTATAACGTATATATAATCTCATATATATCAACGATATTGACAATTATTCTCTTGTATGAGTGACTACTTTAAGTATGTGTCATATGTAAGAAACCGTTTCTGAAGATTGTCCTCATGAGAGAATTTTGCTATCTACGTTTTGTAGGTTACCAAAAAGATTATATGATATGCCCTTTCGGTCAAAATCTGCAGACTGTGAGCATTCTGGTTATACATAGCAAGTATATAATTCAAAGGAAAAAAAAAAACAAAACAAAACAAAACAAAACAAACAAAAAAAACAATAATTTGTTCTGGTGTTAACCTATTTCTTAACTTCTTAGATGAATCTGAAGGGTTATGGATGATAAATAATTCCTGTTACATAAAGATGCCATGTTGTTGTTATTGGGGAAGAAAAGAAGTGCACGGTTTATATGTAGATATGCACACAAAGATGAAAATGCATGTTGTATGCGTATTTTGAAGGAAGAGTGGTTGCTGGAAGTAGGATTCTGATGTTTGGTATGTATGCCTACAAAATCTGGAGAGAAAAGCAGACAGAAATCAGATAACTGCATTGTGTATACCAAATTAACATAGCCTTTTTCTTTAATAGGCATACGGTTAAAATCATATTATCTGAATTGTTCACTGTTTTGCAGCAGGTGGAGCAACTCATGGTTGAGGGAAACCCACAGAGTTATTTCTAAGGCAAACACGATAGCTACAAACTACTGTATTCCTGCCCAGGTAGAATGTGGTGCCTCAGGGAGGTCTGGTATCCCAAAACTTATGCCCCTTCAGAAGTAACCTGGTAGACAGATGAGGGAACTGAGCTCTTTATTATCCTGTTGAAATACACGTAGTGAAACATAAAGCAGTGGATCTTAAGAAATGAGATGTAAAGAAGTGAATACTGAGACAGTCCAGATAATTGCTGCTGTCATCTGGATTACCAGTTATACTCAAAGCTTTTAAGACTTTCATCCCAGCACTCTAAATGGATCTTCCCTGCAAATGGGCGTCAAATGATGCTTAAGATACTGGAGCAACTTTGAGATTATCTCTCAGGTGTTGTTTTTTTTGCCTCAGTCAGGGTGAATTTGCCCGTAAGAGCTGAGTAAAGGCTTAAGATTGAGTGACAACATGAATAGTAATAATTTTTGCAGACAACCCTTCCCTGTCAAGCACATTTGTTATCTATGTCAAGGTAATCTCTGCAAAATACGTCTCATAAAATGTTCAAATTGTTTGGATGCCACTTTAAGACACCATCTATGCACAAGACACCTTCTTCGCCATATCATTTTCCACTGGGAACCTGATGAGGTTTAACAAGAGCAAGTGTAGAGTCTTACACCTGGGGAGGAATAACCACATGCATCATTGCAGATTAGTGGATGACCAGCTGGAGAGGAGCTCTGCAGGTCCTGGTGGACAACAGGTTGACCATGAGCCAGCAGTGTGCCCTTGTGGCCAAGAAGGTCAACAGTATCCTGGGGTGCATTAAAAAGAGTGTGGCCAGCAGGTAAAGAAAGGTGATCCTTCCCCTCTACTCTGCCCTAGTAAGGCCACATTTAGAATAAGGTGTCCAGTTATGGGCTACCCAGTTCAAAAAAGACAGAGATCTCCTAGGAGTCCAATGAAGGGCCACAATGATGATTAAGGGCCTGGAGCATCTCCCACATGAGGAAAGGCTGACTAATTTTGGTCTGTTCAGCCTGGGGAAAAGGTTTATAAATATCTAACAGGAGGTGAGAGGCAAAAGGATGAGGCCAGGCTCTTCTTGGTGGTTCATAGCGATGGGACAAGGAATAATGACCTAAAATTGGAACATAGGAAGTTCTGTATTAACATGCGGGAGAACTTCTTTACAGTAAGGGTGATGGAGCACTGGAACAAGTTGCCCAGATAGGTTGTGGAATCTCCTTCTATGGAGATACTGAATACCTGTCTGGATGCCTGTGTGACCTATTGCAGGGTACCTGCTTTGGAAGGGCAGTTGGACTCAATGATCTCTTGAATTCCCTTCCAAGCCCTGCAGTTCTGTGATCCTGTGATTTCACTACTCTCTGGACTTCTCTGTAGCTTGCTTCCCAGAGTTCTCTATACTGTCTGTAAGAGTGTCCAGCAGAGTTGTGTCCATAATATGTATCAAAGTAAATCCATTGTCAAGCACATGAATATAATCTTTTTCCCATCTTAATTATCTATGTTATATGCAGAATATTGTATTTAAATATATTAATGTTGTATTGAAATTATTTTTATTCAGTGGCTCTTTTCTTAATTACTGACTGAAAAAGGAAGAAAAAGAATACCAAATGAAACATGGTCAGAGATGCACGTGTATGTTCCAATTAAGATTGTCAGGATCTACTAAGATACTGCTTACTATTAGCCAATATGTGGATAATGAGCATGGATTTGCTCCAATGAAATAGTGCAGGAAAAATAATATTCTATTTATTTACTTTTTTTTCCAAGATTTGCACAAGTAGGAATTTCCTATAGAATAGAAGGGAACAATTTGATTTCTGTAACTCTGGACTGGAACATGGCACTGATGGAAGCTGGGTGGGGAATAGAACTTAACAGTTATTATGGATTTCAGAAGTTCAGTTCCAGGACAGCTATTTAAAAAAATCCTGAAATTCCACATGAAAGCTACCTTGGAAGGAGGACAACTCAGTAGAACTCCGAGACTCAGTAGAACTTCCATTCCCGAGCATAGTGGGCAACTCTACATTTATAAAATTTCCTAATGAGTTATCAGATTAAAATTGATGTGGGAAATACAGTTCTTCAAATATTAAAATTTTTTTTTTTTTTATTTGCCTAAATTAATACAAATTGTGAAACAAAAAGAATGAGGGAAGTTACTGTATTTCTACAAAGATATAGCACTTGGAAAGAGTAATTATCTGAGAGAGATATTTCTACAATTGTGTGCATGAATCCTTCAAAATAAGCACTTCCTCCTTTAAGATCTTAAAAAAGCAAAAATCCAGTTACAGATGCAAACTCTGTTCATCTTAGAAATTTCTGTACAAAACCTTGTAACTTTTCTCTCTTAGTTGGATAGCTTTAAACCTATTTCTCTGAAGGAAATTCTACAAAAAAATTCAGTCTTTCTGCATGTTCAAAGGAGCCTTTGCTAAGAGACAATGACATAAATGAGTCTTGTCTTAGAAGCTCTGAATATGATTTAAGCCTCTCTTTAGGCTGTATTTTTCACTAATGAAATTTCATATTATGTTGGGTTAACTGGGATGGATCACACTTGACAATGTTCACCCTGCCAGTTCTGCTTGGTTATGAAATTTGGTTTGCTATGTGAAAGCAGTATTCTGTCATAAAATTATTACACTATTATGACTTTTTTTGTGAAATCATAAACTACTAGCAAAAATGTCAGGGGCTTTGCAGAAAGAAGGAATATATTTCATTTGCAAAAGCATTTTAAAAGACAGTGCTTTAATATTTCATGAACAATATATATTTTTTAAACAAGAAAACAATGTAGCTACATTCTTTGGGGTATATACTTACATTTACTTAGCCAAACTCTATCCTAAGGAAGAAAGAAATCATTCTACTTGGTGGAAAAAAAATCTAGTAGCTTTCACATGATTGGTTCATTCAACACAGGTTAACCTTTTTTAGCAAGATGTATTATTTTTCAGATGCTGAGAGTATTGTATTTATGTCATAAGCCACATTATTTTACCAATTACCTTATAGAGTAGTGGAATGTATTTCCCTAAGGTGTTGAAGAAAAGCTTCAGCAAGGCATCCAAATGGAAAAAAACATATTCAGTACTATGGCCACAGTGGAGTCAATGGGTATGATACTGCAGTGTGAACTACAACTCATCTGTTTCCTTAAGCCTTTAAAGCAGGCAGATTTTCAGTACCCATCTTCAGAGCTAAGTCAATTTCATCTGAAATGCACTAACATCCAGTTCTGAAGTTTTAAATGCAAAGCCATGATGTTTATGGCCCCAGTTCTCAAGACTGCTGCAGAGGCTGAAGACAGCAGAGCTGCATTTCCCTGGGTATTTTCAGTGGCAGAGGGCTGCTTTGTGGCTCTGGTGCTCTTTTCCCATGGACTTGTAGAGAAGGAAGGAAGGTACACTTGTTACAGCTAAACCAAATAATATTAGCATAAAGATGCCTTTTTAAATTATCTCAGATACCGCAGAGCATTTCCTGAGATGCTGAAAACACAGCAATAGCTCTGCACAAATTTATGGATTTTTGAAGAAAAACTTGTAGATAGAGAAAGAGGTGAAGTGACTTCAAAAACGTAATGTGCTGAGGGTTGACATCTTCACTTGTTCTGCTTTTGTATGCGTTGTAACCATTAGTGGTGGCTTGTGCTCATTAGCAACTGGAATCCCTTTACAGAAAAACAAAAAATTCTGCTCAGCGTTCTCCCTCCTTTCTCAGGCACACTGTTGCTCTAGAGGGTCAAGTTCAGCTCTTACCTTCATCTTCATCTCAATTTAGTTTTCTCTTATCTAGCAAATGGTATTCCATAGTTTTTTCACTATTTAATGTAGAATCATATCTCTTTTGTAGGCTTTTCTGTTCGCTGCAGTGTCATCACTGGTGTCTACAGAGCTTTCAGGCTAGCACAGATTTCAGATTACAGTGCCATACCTGGCATTCAGTGCTTGGCGTTCTCAGGAGGCAACATCTCAAACAGGATTTTGCTGTTTATCTAACATTTGGATAGAAAATTTTCCTTGAAGAGGCATGGCTATTTGCATCAATACACATTCATGTCCAGGTGAATGATTTTTCCTTCACATCCTAACACTTGTGACAGAAGGCTTGCTTGACCATCTTGTATTTATTGGTTTGTTTGGAAATCAATGAGAGTTTTAGTAGGCAAGGAGAGAGGATATTTTTAAAATACTTTTTAAATGACAACATTAGAGGGGAAAGACAGAAAGAGTAAGGGCTGCTCTTCCAGAGGCACAGCAGAGGCTGGAGGGGCTTCCTCTGGGAGAGAGCTGCAGGGGACCGCAGCCCACCTCAGCTGCTGGCTGACCCCAGGGGGACAATGGAGTATGCAGCTGGCACTGGCAGCGCTGGGGTGACAGAAGATGGGTAATGAATACAGATATTCCTGATGATCTTACAGATGGACCAGAGCTGTCTTTATGGAGACATCAGCCGAATGAGGCACATGGGGATAATCCAACCATGTTTATTGCTTCTTCCACTTAGAATCACAGAATCATAGAATCACCAAGGTTGGAAAAGACCTCCAAGATCATCCAATCCAACGTTCACCTACCACCAGTATTTCCCCACTAAACCATGTCCCTCAGTACAACACCTAAACATTTCTTGAACACCTCCAGGAACAGTGAGTCCACCACCTCCCTGGGCAGCCCATTCCAGCACCCAACCATTCTCTCTCAAAGAAGTATTTCCTAAAGTCCAACCTGAATCTCCCCTGATACAACTTGAGGCAACTCGTACCTACTGTGACAGCATGATCTAGAGACAGGAAAATCCAGATCATTCTCTTGTCAGAAAATGAATTGACAAGAGTGTTACTTTCCATCTGTATCAGTATAAATCATAACCAATCCTATTTAATGTTTTCAGTTACCACAATGTATTTATTAAATAATTAAGCCCAATATTGTTAGTGGCCGTATGGAGCAACTGAAGAAACCAAATAACTGTTCTAGATATTCTAGAAACCATGTAAATGTGACAGCATACTCCTGATTCACAGCAAATATTCTCTGCATTTACTCACCAAAAGAAAGGGGCCTACTGGTCTTTTATAAAAGATAATTTATTCTGATTTTTCTTTTCAAGGAATGTGTTGTTATACTTGAGAAAAAGAAGTACTGGCTATTTTTCTAAGCCACATTACAAAAGCAGCTCCTAACAGTGACTCTCTTGCTGCTTTCATTAAAGAAAGACAAATATAAGTATGAACGCTGCCATGCTGGGACTCAGCAGCACCATTCTGGAAAACACACAAATCCTATTTTAATCTCTGCTGTTCTAGTGTCATCTAGTTCATTTAATCAAATAGTAGAACTCTGGATACATAGCCCTAGTCACAGCTATTATATCTGGCAAAATGCTACTACAGCCTGTTCAGAATTTTTTAAGCAGTTAAGCACACAAAAGGTATGAGAGAGGACATATACTTAAATGAGTGCATAGATTAGATTAGATTAGAAAAGAATGTAGCTCTACAGATTTTGGATTGCTTGTTAAACTTCTTATTTCTGTATTAATTAAAGGCTTCCAGAGCCAGTTGCGCACTCATTTTTAAATTAAAGTGCTCATGTGATTGGAACCTCTCCTTGAAAAAAAAACACATGTAACGTTCACTTGTAAGTTTATATTTATATACTATTTGTATATATAAAGATATATATAATAACTTCTGATCATTCTTTTCCTAATGATCTGCCATCAAATACTAAACTGAAAAGCAGTTTTATAGGATATTTCTGCTCATAAGTTGCTGTCTCATGTAATATACACAGAGTAGTCTGATGTGAGTTTCTCTATAAAGCTGGGAATTTTTTTGCTAAGAATTTTGTTTCAGAGATTCTAGAATTGCACATTAAACATTTTTAAAATGTACATAATTTGTTCGTATATCACACTTATAGGTAACTTTATTTTTCTCTCTTTTTTTTTCCCTGCAGAATACAGAAGAATAAAGTGAGTGTATTACAATAACAAGCTGCTGTATTATACACAAACACTGTAGGCTTCTTTCCAGACACATTCATGCAAGTACGATAGCCATGGATCTGGTTTATGTTTAGCAAACACACTAAGACATCTAGTCTTTTCTGCAATATATGTGATTTGTGTTTCATATTCAAAAGAACAGAAAAATGTTCAGTTGCTGAGCAGAGGCTCATGGTACATTACATTTCATATGTAATGAAAAAGGGTGATCAAAAGGTGTTTTTATTGTAATATAGTGGTGTTATTTATGAATACTAGACTTGTCATATGTTTTGTTTCTTTCTTTTTTTTTTTTTTTTTCCCCAAGGTATCTCAGCTGGAAGATAAAGAGGTGGGCTCATGCTGAGAAGCTAGTGCAGATAACAAAAATGGTATTAGCTATAAGTATGCTGTGTACTTTGGTCTGGCCCTGTCATTAATTTTCAGCAATGGTGCCACAATGATTCTGAAGGCATGTTATCTTCCTTGCAATTACTATTTCCTGAATGTTTTTTGAATTGATAAAAAATAGATATAATAACATCTCCCCTCACTCACATAATACCTTGCTTATACATTATCACCCTGGGGAACTGTGGTTTCATTGGTTACAATGTTGTTTGCAATTCAAAAACCGAATTAAGGAGGTCTCTGCCAAAATAGCATGAGTATGATCTGAACAGCACTATGTCACCTTCTTAGACTCCAGCAGAAGATGCTTTATGCGGTTACCTTAAATACAGTTACACAGAGATTAGCTAGGCATTTTTTTCACTTTCCCACTGAAATTAATCTCCACACTTAATGCCTGAAAACTGAGGCTTTTGCCATTTCCACTGTAGTTTTCTGTCTATTCAAAATGCTGTAATGTTGCAGAGCCAGCATCAGTAGACATGGAAGTCTAAGGTCATCCACTCTCAAATTCTTCCTTTGGCACTTACAAACATACTGACATAGAAAAACAGTATTTTCCTGCTTTTATAACAGCAGCCTTCTCAGTATGAACATACTACTGCCCTGAAATAGCATTTCCTGTTTCAAGTTTGGGTTTTACTTCAGCTTGTTTTATTTCCACTCAGAATACCGTATTTTCAAACATATTCAGAGTTGCTTGAGGTGCAATGAATTTCTCTTAACTACACTATAAGAATAGAAAATTTGCTGTAATATGGATACAGTATTGTGTATAGCAACACTTCCATCATTTGATTGTATCACCTCTTCAGCACAGAACCAAGTAGAAAGCCTTACATCATCATTTTTTTGGATGTTATTACACTTTAAACACACAAAGACAACTGCCTGATGCTTTGTTCACCTTAAATCACTGAAGAAAACTGCATTTACAAATATAACATTGTATCATTATTTTATAAATTCAGTAGATACGTATAAAAGAAAATAGAGAAACGGAATTTAATTAGCTACTGGAAAATTTTTGCTTTGTACTACAGATGAACACCAAATCTTTGAACATTAATCAAAATCTGGAAATAATATATTGACACATTCACCACAGCAACAGACCACAAATTTTAGTAGGAAATTTAAGTAAACTTTTTGCCTTGGGAGAAAAATAAATTTAAGCAGAAGGAAAAATACACACGCGTGCATCAAAATAGTCCATTACAATACAGCTCAGACTAATTCTTGGAGATAGCATTTTCACATGATTTCAACACACAGCGCTCTTCAATACCATATGAAATGATTACTTCTCTAACTCCATTTCTTCCTTCTCCAGACCTGTTCTATTCATGAAAGCTAATAAATTAGTAAATGGAAGAAAAGCAATAAGTAAATAACACTCCTGCTCACTATTATATCCTATTACCTCCAATAAAATATTTTATTACGACAATGGAAGAAAGCACAGTAGCTTGTGTTGCTTCCTTTTTGGTTTTGATTTAATTAAATGCAAATACCTGCCTATTGAGGAATGGTATTAGTAGCCTTTCTGAAAATAAGTATGGGCTGTTAATAAAACCTGATTCCACATTTTAAAACAAAAAGAGCATCACACTGTTCTTATTTAATGCTTCCAGAAAAATCCTAACTAGAATTATGAAAATCCTTTTCACATTTTCATTTGACTCAGTTTTTGATTATCTGGTATTGACCTAAATTAACTTAAACACAAAATAAACTTGAGCAAAATTTGTGGAGCCTTGCTTTTCTGCAGTGACTTTTAATAACAATCTATATATCTTATTTTGTGCTTCTAATTACAATGTATATGTCATGCAGATCACGTAGATGAGGTCTCAGTTTTATGCATCCTAACTCCCTGTTTTTCACTTCTTCCACAGTGTTCATTTTTCTCCCCTGAACTTAGATTTTCCTTTACAAATCAGTATATAAAATCTCCATTACGTTGATGCAGTTATCTTAATGGATAGAAAAATTACTGAAGCATAAAGGTGGACCCTGCAGAGACTGCAGTGATTTGGGACTCCTTCAGCTTTTTTGCAGCTACACATGCACGTTGTCTTGTCCCTGCTGTGACAGTCTGCTTCCACATGGTAAAATCACGATTCATGCTGCTAAGAACAGTTAGGAAGGCAAGCTACTGAAGCTACTCCACAGGAGAACCAGCAAGGATATTTTCACAGAAACTAGCCACTCTCAGAACTGCTAATTTCATTTTGCAGAATGATACTCTACGGTCTTCCTAAATGGCCAAGAGCAAAACTGAAATAAATAAAGACATAGTAAAAGTGCTACACTGTCCTGTACTTTTCTATCCTGTGGCAGACACAACATTAGGCAGCACCACCATCCTCCAGTCCTTTCTCTCTCACGTCCAATACTCCTTTTTGTCATTGATTCCACGCAAAACGCATTTTCTGACCTAGTTTTTTTTACACTGAATATGAGATGTCATTACATAATTTATCAAAGAAAGCACAAAGCTGTGACAGGTGAGGCTTTTAGCAATTTGGAGAGACAGTAGGAGCAGGTTTTGTTAAAATATTTGGTACTGAGGAAGGCATACATTTTCACTTTTTCTATAACAGCAGAAAGTCAGGGGACCAATTTGGGAAGATGAATTTTAACAATTAGCCATCCACCACATCCCAACACAAGTCCTGCCTCACTGTCATGAAGCTAAATGGTCTCAAGGTCTTTCTGAAGTGGTTACAGCTTATTTCAGTGCCATGTTTCTCAGCAGGCATTAAAACAAAGCTGCTTATAACAGTTTGATAGAAGTGATTTTCTTTTAATTTTATTATAAGATAAATATGTATTTTTATTATTTTCATTAATATCTCTTGCCTAGAGGAAACACAACTATCAATCAAAACTAGATAAAATGGAATTATTTGTCATGGATAAAATATCTAACAAAACCTAAAGAAAGTGGAAGACAGAAAGTATCAGCATGATTGTTAAATACAGGTCTTTTTTCATAAGAAAAGAGAGGCACATGACAAATTATGTGAAGGAGCACATGGAGAAGCATGTGGTCCTTTGACTGCTAAGTTCTTAAAAAATGCAGTCTTGAGTTAACATAAGACATTCGTTATTCAGCTAACATGTTTTCATTTCTTGAAAGAAAGCTTTTCTTCAGAAGAATGAGATTAAGGATGCAACCAAAAAGCAAAGACAAAAAAAGACTACATATTTTTAGAATGTACTGTCAATGATTGATTTTCATTTTCAGAACACTCGCTTGTAACATGAATTACTGGACTATGCAGTACAGATTCTTAGTAAGGCAGGCCCTGATTCCTATGTACAAAACTGAAAATACAATCTGAAGCACGATCAATCCTCAAAAACAGTTATATAAATATTGTTGCTTGTGATAGCACAAGACTTCATTCAATAATCAAACTATGTGTGCCACTCATTTCTGTTTGGAACATGCATTATCCATGCAATGCTATCTGTTGTACAGGTATACTTTATTCTTAGCATTTGACTTATTTAAAGAATCAAATGTATGCAAATATCTTCAATGAGAGCAGTAGTGGAAATGCTATGTCACAGCTTGAACCAATCATTGAACACCTGGTAGGAAGGCAGGGCCAACCCAGGGGAGCTCAGGGGCATGCAATGCACCTAAGTGACTGGAATCACAGAACTGTAGGGGTTGGAAGGGACCTTCAGAGAACATTGAGTCCAGCCCCCCCTGCAAAGCAGGCCCTCTACAGCAGGCTATGCAGGTAGGTGTCCAGACAGGTCTTGAATATCTCCAGAGAAGGAGAATCCACAGCATCCCTGGACAGTCTGTTCTAGCACTCTATCACCTTTGCTGTGAGGAAGTTCCTTTGTACATTGGTGTGGAACTTCCTATGCTCAAGTCTATGGCTGCTTCCCTTTGTCCTGTCCCCACAGACCACTGAAAAGAGGTTGACCATGTCTCTTTGATGCCCACACTTAAGATATTCCCCCCCCCGCCCCCGAGTGGAAGGGGTGGAGCCAGGATCTACCCCTTCCCAGACTTCATTTAAGGGGTGGTAGTGGAGGTGAGTGCATCACAGCTAGGGATCCCTGCCTGTAAAGAAGGCTTTACAGGTCTTCTGAAGGTAAGCAGTTTCTTTCTGTTATTTCTGTGCCTACTGCTATCATGTCTAAGCAGATCCTCTCTTGCTGTAGCTGAAGACCTTGCTGCTCTGTCATCTTGTTAAGCTTTCTACCATGTTACATTTAGTGAGCCAGGCATAGTCTAAATACTTAGGATGGACTTTCTTGAAAGAATGGTGTACTTGCTGGTCACTGGAACCCCTGAAACTCCAAAGGAGGTACTCCTGGGAAAACCCTGGGATTCCTGGGTTTCCTATGGCTGAGTGCCACACAGATTATTGAGGAATAAGGACCCATAGGGGACAATGGTCCCAATATTAAATCCCTTTCTAAGATGGCAGAACTTCTGAGTAAATTAGACCAAATTTTACTAACACTGAAGGAAAGAGGGCTAGTAGCATCCACTGTAGCATGATCCCTACTACTAACCATTAATGAATATTATTCCTTTGAGGAAGAACTGAAAGAGGAAAATGGGCTTTTAAAATCCTGTATCAAACAACTGGAAAACAAAATTACATTTCTGATAGGGCAAACTGCCCCATCTTCAAATGGTATTTCCCCTCTAAAATTAAGAGCTATATCATTAGAGGAGGAAAAGGACTCAGATAAACAGGATCCTTGGATCCTGGATGAATCCAGAAATAAAAGGAAATCAAATAAGATAAAAACCCAACTAGAGGATCTGGGAACCTCAGGTCTTCTAGAAGTGAGACCAATCACTACCCAAAAAAATAAGGAAATTCAGGCTGGACTGGCAGGGTTACCACCCAAGGAGTGGCCCCCTGTCCACACCACCTTACATGTGACTGCGTGCCTGTAGGCAGCTGCTAAACGCATAGATTTATTAGAACAGTTTAAACAGAAACCATGTGGGAGCATACCAGCTTGGCTAAGATTGTGGGACGTGGAGGGCTGAGAGTGTGAACATTAATGGACTGCAGGTTTCTGAACTTGCATCCGTCACCACATATCCAGCCCTCAGGCAAAGTTCATATGTGACTGTAATATATAACGTGGATGATCATTCTTTAATTCAGTGGATAATGGCCGTGTGTAGAATCATATGGCAAAATAAAGGTCCCAATAAATACTGGTCTTTGGACTTTGATGGAAGAACCTAAAAATTATATCATAACTGGGAATGAAGGAGGTAATCTATGATGACACCTTTGAGAGTCCAGCCCTAGTTAAGTTCTCAGCAGAGATAAGGACCTCATCTTACAACAGATGCCTCTCTACCAGTATGGCACTCTAGTGTCCATGCTAAACTCTTTAGTGGGCTCATAGGGCATAGTCCAACAGGCCGCCCAGGGGGTGGTTGACCTAAGAGAAATGGAGTGCTTAAGGACCAGGCACAATATCTGGACACTGGAAGGGGCAGAGCTCCTCCCTCTAAATAAAACTAGGAGACTTGCCCCATGAACATCTCAAGTGGGATCCATATGGCTATCTCGAAAACAGATGTTCAGTTATTTAATCTGAGCTGGAGTTCAATTTGCAAAAATTGATTGCCAGCCCAATCATGTCCTCCTTCAGCTATGGAAGCAGCTGGAGGAAAATAAAAATAAATAAATAAATAAAAAATAAACACCCCCCCAAAAAGCATGGTTAAGAATAATTGAACAAGTATTGACAAGAACACGGAACTTGGAATAGTTCATAGTTCCTAACAAAAGGAAAAAGCCTCCTCAAGTGACCTGGGCTGCTATGCCCAAGCCACCTGAGGAAATAGAACTGGCAGTTGTGCAATTACTTTTGTGACGGAGGATGCCAGCCCCCCTGCAACTAGGGCCCCTAGGTGGGACCAGAGGCCCTGCACTAAATTGACTATTTCTTGATCCCAGAAAAACATACAGTGAGTGATGGCATTAGTAGACATGGATTCAGGAACAATCATATACAGTGATCCAACTAAATTCTATGAAGATAGGGTGATGATTGGTGGGTTCAGGGGACAGACTGTCCCCATAACCCAGACATGGCTGAAGCTGGGAGTTGGATGTCTCCCACCCTGGGAGTATAAGGTGTCTATTGCCCCAGTCCTGGAGAAGATACTGGACACAGACATACTATGAAGTCTGACTCTTCAGATCAGCATGGGAGAGTTCAGATTAAGAGAGAGATGTATTAGTATCTGGGTGGTACAGATGATATTAAGAAGCCATGTGAAACATGAGCCTATTTGCCTGACAGAACTGTGCTGGGTTGCTGATACAAAACAATATAGACTCCTAGTGAGGCAAGAGGAAGTCTCAAGAATGGTGCAGGAACAAGAGAAAGTAGAGATCATAAGACCTGTGCATAGGGCATATAATTCCCCTGTATGGCCAGTATGAAAATCAGATGGCACATGGAGAATGACAGTGGATTAGAGAATTGAACAAGGTCATGCAGCCTCCTTGATGGGCATACTGAGTAGGGAGATAGAAACCTACCATTGTGTCATAGGCTTGGCAAATGCATTCTTCATTATTCCCATCCATGAAGAATGGCAAGATCAATTTGCATTCATCTGGGGAGGCAGGCAGTGAACTTATCAGGTCCTGCTGCAAGGATATGTGCTCTCACCTACATATTGTCATAACCTAGTGGTGCATGACCTGGCAAATTGGAATAAACCCAGTAACATCAAACTGTACTACTATATTGGTGATCTCATGCTGCTGTCTGACTCACTGGAGGCATTAGGACAGGCAGTAGATTCATTGACAACCTATTTACAAGAAAGAGGGTGGGCTATAAACCCACAGAAGGTGCAAGGACCAGGCCTGTTGATGAAATTCCTTCCTAAGACAGGGGTGGCTGAAGTACAGGCCATGGCATGTATGGGTCACCTATCTTAGCCAGAGGAGTAGGCTGTCTTCATCACCATTGAAAGAAGAACTTCAAAAGATCCTAGTCCTGGTGACATACCACAGTGATGTGCCAGAAGAAACTATGGTTACTCCACCCTCAAACAGTCCCATTCAGAAAGGGGAATATCCCATTCCTGAAGGTGCCTGGTTGTATGGGTGGGTCCAGAAAGGGTAACCTGAGCAAGTGGAGAGCAGTGGCATACCATCCCTCCACTGAAACAATCTGGTTTGAAGAGGGGGATGGTCAGAAAAGTCAATGGGCAGAACTGTGAGCCGTGTAGATGGTTATAACCAAGGAACTGGTGAGGGCATACTGAACATCTCTACAGATATTTGAGATGTGTACTGGAGGCTTACTCTTTGGATTGCACAGTGGGCCACCCAGGAATGGACTATCCATGCCTGACCAATCTGAAGCAGAGATATGTGGTTAGATATATGGAATGTGGTTAAACACAAGACCATATGAGTCTACCACACTTCCAGCCGCCAACATCTACAGTCATCAGAATACAATGAGGCTGACACTCTGGCTTGAGTCTGATGGACTGAGGATTCACTGTCTGAGAACATCACCCACTGGCTACATCAAAAGCTGCAGCATGCCAGACAAAAGACAATGTGGGCAGCTGCTAATGCATGGGGGCTGCCAATGCAACTGTCTCGTATCATCCCGGCATGCTGAGACTGTGATGCTTGCTCCAAGATGAGGCCGAGATCATTGCTTGAAACAACAGCCCATCTTGCTAGAGGACACAATCCTCTCCAGTAATGGCAGGTCGGATCCCCCTGCATTGGACCCCCTCCCTTGGTCTGATGGGGCAAGATATGCCCTGACTTGCATGTATACAGCAAGTGAACTAATACAGGCCTACTCAAAGCCAAAAGCAAACAAAGCACATACCATCAAGGTGCTCTCAAAGTTGATGGTTGACTACTGGACACCTCAAGTCATCAAGAGCAACCAAGGGACTCATTTCACTGGTGCAACTGTACAACTCTGGGCAGAAGAAAACAGCATTGAGTGGTGATTCCACCTGCCATATAATCTGACAGGGGCAGGCATTATTGAATGTTATAATGGCATTCCAAAGGCTGCTCTGGAGGCAGGCTCTCAGTCCCTGCAGGGGTGGACAAAGAGACTATATGAAACCCTGCAGGACCTGAATGAAAGGCTTAGAGATGGCAGACTCAGTGTTCTGAAGATGCTACAGATGACATTGGCCTCCCTGCTTAGGGTGCAAATTATGGGCACCTATAATCGCATAAGATTCCAAATTGACAATGAAAATCTTATGCTCCCTGCCCCTGAGAACCTAGAACCAAGTACCCGTAGAATAAAATGGCCTTGAAAGGTGCAAGTAAAACCAAAATGGTGTGGCCTACTTGCACCTTGGGGGAAATTATTGGAGGCTGGGAGGTTGGTAGTGTCCCCCCCGGTAATAGGCACGTGGCCTGCAGACATTGTGGTCAGTGGGGACCTTAATCATGTCCCCGTGGCAAACCAGGACCCCTCCTTTGGTACCCGATATAGTTAGGCTGCCTCAGATATCAGGCCAAAGGGTGTAGTACAGACAGCTGGGACATGCCCCAGTGCAAGCCTACGTGTGAACCCAGGACTGGAACATTGCCTGTATCTTGCTGTGGAAGATAGGGCCAATGCAGGGGAGCTCAGGTGCAAGCAATGCACCTGAATAACTGGAAGGGGTGGAGCCAGGACCCACCCCTTCCCAGACCTCATTTAAGGGTTGGTAGTGGAGTTGAGAGTTTTTCATCTGGAGATCTCTGCCTAATCTGTGGCCTTCATAGGCCTTCTAGAGGTAAGTAATTTCTTTTTCTTATTTTTGTGCTTACTGCCTTCACGTTTACACAAATCCTCATGCGCTGTAGCTTAAGACTTTGCTGCTCTGCCATCTTGTTTTGCTTTCTATTACATTACAAAAAGTAATGGACTAGATGATCGTAGTGGCCTTTTCCATCCTCAATGATTCTTTGATTCTGTGACCAGTAACTAGATCAACCACTGGCACTGGAAGCATTTTAGAGGAAATACTTGGTTGCAAAATAAATAAATAAATAAATAAATCTACAGAATGTGTAAGAAACAAATTTATTCCTCCAGTGTCAATTAGGAATGTCTTCCTGTTCTTATTCTCCTTGTGAGCTACTCCATTAGGTCTAATTTTTTCCTCTGTACAATGGTTGTAATAATTATCCTGCAATGTACAGTATCTGAGAGGGAAAAAAGCAGCAAATAGAAAAGAAGCAAGCAGCTCTGGCATAAACTTCTTATATTAAAAATGTTTGGTGTTCCATCTGAAAGTTGTGAATAAGTACATTTGCATGAGAAATAACATACTTCGGTAAACAGCATCACAGAAACTACAGTATAATTGCAGAGCAGCTGTGCATAGCCAAAGCCACTTACAACTAGCTCATAAACCTGACATTACAGCCACCTGATTTTCAAATTAAATGATGACTCCTCTAGAAGGTCATTAGAAGGTGCAAGTAAGAGAACCTCAAGAAGCTTACTGTGTAGACAAATAGAAGTTAGAATAGAAAATGATGTGCATTTTGAGATGGAGATCTGTCTTTGATGGAAAAAAAAAATAGGTCAGTGTAACTACAGAAGAAAGCTACTGTATTTCGGAAGACTAGACTTAATGAAGACCACGGTCCACCTTCCTGTAGCTAGCCTGTCTCAAGGGATTCCAAACCTAACTGATATTCATACAAGATGGGATTTGCTAAGATATTTAGGCTGAGCTAAAATTTCAAGTTAATTCTTTCATTTGTTCACGCTAACATCCCTTTAACTGCCTATAGAATTATCACAATTGCAGCAGCAGCAAAGCCAGATCATGCACACTTCTGGAAGCCCTTCAATTCTTGTTTTCCTTCCATCTTTTTACCCTAATTTTCTGTGTTTCTTTAATTTAAATTTTGTCTTACAATGTTTCTGCAGTGTCTGTGGCATTAATAAAATTAACTTTGGTAAGAACAAAAATCCAAAAAGTCACACCACAGAAACAAAGCTGTCTTCCCATTCCTCTTGTAGGGGAAAATTTTATTTAAAAAAAAATAATAATTTTAGTGTGTATTGATGTAAGTCATCATTTGTTTTGTTTACAAATGAAATCAAATGTCACTGAGAAGTTAGAAAAATCCATCTTCAAGTGTATCTATTAAAGTCTATAAATTACTAAGACATGCTTGAAAATGAAGTGCTGCACCCTAAAGGTTATTTATCTACAGGAGAGAAGAAAGCATGCTGTGTGTTTATGCCAGACTAGTGAATGAAGGCTGCACAGATTATAAATCTTTAGTTCCAAATATAAAGTACTCGAAGCTGTAGTCCTCAACCACAAAAACAAGAAGAGTTTGTGAAGGGCTAAACTAACGGGGGCTGGACCCAGTAGGAATATGTTAATCTGTAGACGTGTCCTCAGATGAAATAAGGAGAAATCAGTGAAGAAAACAAGCCATTTATAATACACTGTGGGGAAAAAAAAAATCACTAAAACGATAGCTTTTGGAAACCTTGTATCTGCAGAAAACTTTCTGGACCTAAATCCAATACAAATCTGTCAGAAAACATTGATGAAAAAGTGCTTTTACAATTGTAAATAAAATGTGAATATGGAACCTCATCCTAAATTCAGTTTTTCCAGGAAGGAAATAAGGCGCTTTTTTTTTTTGTTCCACACTATGTTATTTAGGTAGCTGATTTAATTAGGCTGTTGTTTGTAAACAAAATTACTTTGTAATGAAGTCCCCATAATAATCATTGATAAATGTACAAAGACTGTTGCTGTGCTTAGATGTTTCGCTTGTAATAGCTTATTAAAGACACCTGTAAGAATCTAGTATGATAAAAACCATCTTCCAAAAGAGAAATATGATCAAAGCAATTGCCAGATGGCACAAGGCCAGCCTTTCATGTACTACACAAGGAATTCTTTTAGCTTTGTCTTGAAAGACACTCTGATGCTCCATTGCATATTGTAATCCAACTCTGCATGTGAAAGGTTAATGGAGTGCACCTTTAATATACAGGCACATCTTAACATAGATTAACAAAATAAAAATAAATTTTCATTAAGGAGTGTTCTCTTTTTAACATATTAAAGTAATAACAGAACTTCTGCCTTGCCTTGACACCAGTACACTCAAGCAGCTACTCAACACAGTGAATGATAAGCCTCAGAGAAAACTTCCAATTAGAAACATTAAATCAAACGTTTGACACAGGCTGGTAAATATATTCACTATCAATCTATATAACTAAATACTCATTTCTAAGTGGGCAGCATGAAGATGGATTACTTTTAGACAAATACTGCTGATGAGAATAACTTTGTATTTGAATATTAATTCAATTTCCACAGTACAGCTTTCAGAAACTACTGGATAATCTGAGCATCACTAAAGGTCAAACTAAGTAAAGTAGAAGGATGGTTCAGAATATGAGAATGAGGACTTAAGAAAACTCAACTACTAGCATCTTTCTGTGTAATTCAAGAAATAACTTGACATTTTGGTGAAAACACACTTGAAATAAGATGCCAGGATTGCATAAAAACTGTAGGAAGACAGACAGTTCTCAAGCATCTGCAAGTAAGCTCAGTAACCTTTAAGTTTATGGTCTAATAGCAACTCAGGAGCTGGTTAGTTTTCAGCTTGAAAAAAAAAAAAAAAAAGCAATAGAAATCAAGTTGGAAAATATAGTCTGTGGACTGAAACAATAGAAAATATGTTTGCCACAGCCAGCACTAGAGGCAGCACAAGTCACTGGAGTGGGTTGCTGTACAAGTAAGGCTACAAATGCTATTAATGAGAAAACTTTCACTTCCTTGCTAGCATACTTTTGTTTATTTAAACACTGTTGACAGGTAAGGTTAAAAATGATCTAAATACAGAAATACAAATGCATTCAATATTGTTAGTACTCTAGATTACAGTTAGCATTCGAACTGCTCAAGCAGAATGTTCTAGTGCCATTTTTAGAGTGCTAGTTTTGTTTGCACTGAAAATGAATAACAGTTATGAGAAAATAGCGGTTCTTTTAAATCTGCATACGTTGTCAGGCAGCGCAGTTATAAAACTTTCTTCAGGTACATTCAGGGAACTCAGATGCAAGAAACTTTCAGCTTCTAACTGTCTCGATATCTAACTTTCTGTCCTTTAGCACATGCAACTGAGAGACTCCAGGTTGACCTCTGCACACAACTATATACATCTGCATATAGCTGCAAGGGCTGATCTTGTGATTAAAATCAATGTGAATGAGACTTAAGTAGCATCCATCAGGACCTATAAGGAGAAATTCCTGGTTTGGTAAAAATAGAAACAATACCATAGAACACATCTCCCATTACCAATACAAGATTGAGTACAGCCCTGCTGATAAAGATCTGGGGGTACTGGTGAATGGAAAGCTGGACATGAGCCAGCAATGAGTCCTCACAGCCCAGAAAGTCAACCATATCCTGGGCTGCATCAAAAGAAGTGTGGACAACAGGTCAAGGGAGGTGATCCTGATCCTCTGCTCTGCACTGGTAAGGGAGTTACGAGTCCATGGAAAACTCATGTTACACCAAGACATGAGAAATAAACCTAAAATGAAGATATTAAAGGAGATAAGTTTAGAAGAATGCTGGAATCAAAACTAGTTCTTATGAAACAAAGTATGTTTATTCTTCAACACTTTTACATACAAGTAATACTTTTCCAGGAAGACTTTTATTTAAGAATTCTTTTAGCGTCTATTTCTTTTGCCATTCTGCAAAGTTAGGGGAAAAAATTACAGAGCAGTAAAATAAAATACCACAGGGTCCATGAAAAAAAAAATGCAGTGCTCTGTGTGCCTTTGGAAGGTTAAGGAGGCTTTTTAATTTCTACTGGGAAAACTTTTAATGTTATTTTGGTTCCTCTTAGTTCCTATAGTGGTCAAGACTAAGTAAAACCAAATGACTAAACAACTTCACCTTTTTATAAAATTATCTATCTATTTTGGGAAGCAGTTTTTTAGACTCCTGTTAAGTAATTCATCTGATCACTACTCTACGGAAAGAGATAAGAATTTATGATAGTAAAATCCAGCTTTCTCCAAACTTTCTACCTGTTTAGTGAACTACACTAATAACTGTCTTTCATCTGAAGTATGAGCTCTTTCAGTGAGTACAAGATTCTGCATTAAAGAATCAGACCATGGACCAGACCAGTTCTCTACTTCACTGAAATCTTTACAGCAACTCACAGTTTTCATATTTTGCTGACTTCATATCTTCAAAGAGTTATTGAGACTACATTAATACTATGCTAAAATTTAGCAAGCCTGAATAATCAGAGATCTAGAAGCCTAAACAGCAAGCTATAGATTCATGAGAGTTGCCTAGGCAGAAGATTTTTTTTTTTATTTTTTAATACTTTTGTTGTGGTCTTCCCCCCTCTTTATTTGATTCCTCTAATCAGCATGTAGAACCAAGGTTCAAATCCCATTATTACAGTTCTGTGGATCTTATTATATAGAGCTGCACTGTGTAGTAAAATGCACATTTGGCATACTTCAAATGACAATCATGTCTACTTAGATTTTCACAGAACATCACTATGAACAACAAACTTTCAGGACAACAAGAGACAAACAGGATTTAGCTACAACATGCTAAGGTTTGGAGATGGTGAAAAGTAAACATCAAAACTTGGATTATATTTGTTACTATTTTCATATCTCATTAAAAACTTATGCTAGCAAATGAATGCTTCACATAAGACTAGAACCAAACCCAAAGTGCAGGTAGCAACAATAAATAAAATAAACAATAAAATAAAAAAAAGGCAAACAATAAATGTGATGTTTCTTCCAAAAAAATCACTGCAAGAGTCAAAATACTGTCATATGTCACTATGACAGAAAATTTCTTCAGTCAAACCAAAAAATCAGTGTTTCTAAATATTAGTTATAAAAACCTTTCACTCATAGTGTGATGGAGTGCTGATTGCTGATTTTTATTCTGTGAATTTTCTAGTATAATTTCAATAATCGTTGCTAGAAAAAAGAAGAAACAACTAAGAAATTCTCTTTTCTGCTGGAATATGAAAATTTAATAGTCCATCATTTCCAATGAGTGTTCTTAACCGTTCTCAGTACTACAACAAACAGGAAAAGCAGGATGATTAAAAACAAACAAACCTAATTCAGATAGATAGTGTTTTTAATAAGTCTTCAAAGCCAGTCACAAGTTACTAATTCTTGGTAAGCACCATCAGGTCGACATAGTTCAACTTTCTGCCTATGCGTGCAGCATTATGCAAATATGCTTCACGAAATTATTATGAAAAGATTAACTATTCTTCCATCTGCATTACTGCAGAAATCCAAACTGTGTATTTCAGATCCACGTAGGATCCACGTTTATACTCATTCAGTTGAACTTGAATATTTGATTATTTCCATAACAGTGTGCTTTTACATTAACAGAAAACTTCTGTTTGCAGAATTTTTATCAGAAACTAGGGTAGACAAAGAAAAAAAATGATTGTTCTTTCTTGATTGATCATTCTTTTAGCCGCTTATTTTTCTTAACAAAGCAAGCAAAACTCTATTGCATTGCTTTGTGTTTTAATATATCATTATAAAGACACCACTGATCATTTTAATCTAACCAGTTTAACAACACTGAATTCATATAACTTTGAAAATTATTTGTTCTTTAACATAAATCAGCAGCAATCAGCCATTTCACGTTCTAAGAGACCAATCATGAATATCAAAACTTGATCATGGTAAATAAAAGAAAGAAACAAAAAGATCCAAAGAAAATATAAGGCAACCTCCTACTATCTTACTTGTTACTTGAGTGAAAAATAAATAAATGAATAAGCTTTTACCTTTCCTGTAAGAAGAGGCCCTCCTTGTATCTGAAAAACAATAATTTGCTTTGTACAACTACATTTTTAATACTTCTGCATACTTTTTTTCTTCTTACAGTTAGGGAAAAAAAAAAAGAATAGGGAAAGAAAAGTGAGTAAAACATTGGTAATTTGTTTAGGTGGTGATGCAGGCTGTTCTCCGATCAAATTTTGTTTCCCAGAGGAAGATATCAGTTTTAAATTACACAGCAAGCAGGCAAGAGAAAGGAAGCCAACAATCAAAACCTTCCCAGGAGGGGTAAGAATAAGGCTAGAGCTCCAGAGATCCTATTTAATAAATAAACACCTTAATTTCTGTAAGTTAATTTCACCACAGGAAATAAGTTTAGTTTTAATTATATTGCCTTATGTCATGTTTTATAAAAGGTACATGAAGCTCATTGACTCTCTCTTATTAAAGCCTTCAAATGCTGCAAAGATGTTACATATAGATTAAGTCTCAGTAGAGCCTTGTAGAGTGCACAGTGATGTAAACGCAATATTTTTATCATTATCCTACGTCTGTGACAAATGCTGAGATTAAAAACAAGATGTTGTTGCAGTTTATTTTTTTTTCCAAACAACAAAAGGCACAAACAATTAGATATAAAAATATAAATATATACTTATTTACTCAATAAAATGTACCATCAATACAAAGCTTTGCTTGTGCAGTTAAGGGAGGTGAAGTTTTTCCATGAATCCAGAAGCCTAACAGGTTATATGAAATTCAAAACAAAGTTATTAAAAATTCATTTCCAGAAAAGAAAAAATTCAGAGCAATTTTGCTATCTAAGTTTGATCATATTGGGTTTAATGATATTTTAAGAGTTGTGGAACATTGGCATTGCTTTCTTTGACCTTCTGGCAGCATTCTCTATCATAAGACATCAGGTCAACTATGGGAATCTCTGGGAGTTCTGTCTTACAAGGCAAAAACTGAACATTAATAGAATTGTCTTTCTTTTCTGTGTGCAGAGTTATGATGCACATTCATCATCACTTCTCTCCCTGTTGCTCTGAGTTGCAGCAGCTTTCACTTAAGACAGCAACCAACAGGTTGCTTGTTCTTCCACCTGCTGAGGAAAAAAAGAATTACCTATAATAATACTGAATTCTTGAAGATTGCTCTAATTTGCTATGACTTTTCAATAGCTAGAGTCATATACCCATACAATGATTTCCTCACTTTCCAAAGAACAAGAACACATCCTGGGGATTATCACCATGGAAGAGAGAAGTCTATTTATATGCCAGACTGCTACTTGTGCAGAGAAGGCATGGACTTTTCTTGCTATCAGCCTAACATTTCTCAGGATTAAAGAATTATTTTAGAAAGGGGTAGAACTCTTGCAGCACTGACAACTTTAAATGAGACGTAAAATTCTGAAACAAATTTTTCATATGGTGCTCTTTACCTTGCTCTATAGGACATTTGCCTCAGTTTCTCCTGTAAATGTTCACAGTAATTATGGAGCAGGTTAGAAAAAATAAATATATTTTCCAAACTCTCTGGCACCCAATACCCAATATATCTGCTCAAAATTTCTCACATTTCTCTATTTAGCAAAGCATATAATTGAAAATTAAAGAGATAAGTCAAATATTTCTTCAACAAACTACTGGACACTCATTCTTCAAGCTACTCGTCTCGCTACAGTTCAGAAAATCAAGGCTATGATTCTATTTAAATAGAAAAACACTGAATATTCTGTTTAGACACTCTTCCTCATACTTGTGAATAATCAACAAGTAATTTTGTAGCCTGAATCACAATAGGGCAGTATTTTAAGAGAGCTTGGCATCCTTATAAGACTAGGATGAGCCAATATACAATTAAAAATAATATCATATAATCTAAACTTCAACTGAAGTTGTTTTTATTATCAGCAGATGGAAGAAATAAAGGGAATCAGACATTTACTAGAGTCATTCTCTCACTCTGATATCAAAGAAAAATATCCAGGTTGTGTCTTTGGAGTTCAGAATACTATACCCTTGTTGCAGCTTTGAAATTTTCAAAATCCTATGCTCCTTACATTCAGCGAGTTCTCTTTTATGATCCACAGTATTAGTCTAAAGAAGTACAGAGTCAGTTAAAAAAAAACAACAAAACACAATGAGTATTAAAGCTATCAAAATTCACTGAAATTTGAATCAACAACTGAGAACACATGGTACTCAGACTGACTCTAACTGGTGGCATTAATTCAGTTTGATCAGTGTGGAGAACTTGGAGGCTTTCAAAGAGTTCAAGTAACAGGCCAACTGCAGGCTCCAGTGGTGATCTACTTTAAGTTGCATCAACTAGTAAAACAGCTATTTTTGTCGACCTTTGCAGACATTATTTTGTTACTCTATTCTTCCTATTGTCTCACTTAATTCAGTTAGAAATAGTCAATAATCCTTGCAGTTGTATCATATATAGGTCTCCACTGAATCAACTCAAAACAATCTAAAACAAACGAACAAAACCACAAATAACTCCAACAACATGTACTCACACCACCTCTAGGTGCAGTGTTTGAGCAAAATAGAGTTGCATGCATTCAGTATTAAGCAGTTAGACAATGCCATTCCTGAGAGGTTGTATTATATTATCTGTACTGAACACTGGAAAGGAATAATACTATTACTAGAAATCTGTATATTCAGTAGAAGTTTGTCATCATCTATGCTTGTCCTGAGAACTAATTTTGAGATTGCAAAACTCCAATGAGTTCTTCTCCGTACATTCTTCATAGTATCAGCTCATAAATGATTCGGTATGTTTTTCCGCAGCTACTTTAAGACTTGGTGACTAAAGATTGTACAAAAAGTTATCCAACTGAAAACATTCACAAAAATTCTGCATAGCTTGAGGCAAGAGTGTATACACATAACAGCTAAATAGCATTTTGTGTTTGAGAAATAAGTTGTAAAGGAAAGCTTGCAACACACAGCATTTTACTAGCGCAAGATCACCAGGTATAAAGAAATATGGAAGACGTTTAAAACTGAAGCTCGCTTTTTTATCTTCCCTGTTACTGTTGTGGAGATTATTTCTTAGAGGTCAGTCTTGGGAAGTCAAAAACTGAGGTGAAGAAAGCATCCAGTACCTCAGCCTTTTCTCTGTTCTGTGTCACAACAGACCCACCTCATTCAGTAATAGAGCCACATTTTACTTAGTCTTTCTTTTGAGTCCCTTTTTCGGTCGTAGCTTCTTCCCTGACAGGGACACCTGCTCCAACACGTGCTAGGCAACTGGTATGAACCGCAACACAAACTGCTGTGTCTGTCAGGGAGTCGCGCTGCACATTTTGTTTATGTACGGGCCTCTCTCTAGCACCAGATGAAAGGCTGCTTGACCCTTCTGAATAAGGGCCAAGCTGCACCAAAGGCTGCAAACACCTTGAGGTCAGTGGCAGCCAACCAAACTGTTAGAAGTCCCTAGAGATTCCTTTGGCTCAAACCCTTTTGGCTCCTCCTTACCTTGATCTTATCTAGCAATAAGGCCAAAAATTATAGAAACTTCCTTGGCAATTTATTTCATAGCTTACCTGTTTCCAGAAAAAAAAAAACTTATATGTATATGTTTTGTAAGTGCCATTTAAAAGCATTATCTTCTGCTGTATATAAGGCTCCATGCCCTATAAAAACCATTTTTCTTCCTTTAAACAGAGAGTGCTTTGATAGCACAGAGCACGATTTTAGAAGTGATAATTATTACAAAAACCAAAACCACTGGAATCTGTGGTGCGAAAGCAATGTACAAATCTGTATAAAACAAAGCTGAAAAGTAATAGGTGTTTCCTAAATGGTAGCATGTAATTATTATCTCCTCTAAGAGAGAAAGAAAAACATGGAAACATTACCAGATTTGATGCTTTCAAAAGTGTAAAGATTCTGTTAAACAACGTTATACAACTCAAGAGAAAGGATGTTCTGCATTTCTAGAGCTAAGTATATGTCAATTCTTATATTATTTTCAAAACAATATTGTGTGAATACATCAGCATTCTTTATGTTCAATTAGCATCACCTTCCTGTCATTTTATCTTGAAACTGCAAAATTGAACAGTTTTTCACTAACAATATCAATAATTTATATAAGAAGATATAAAATCATAAATTCACCAATTGTCAATACCACTACTATGGGAAATCCGCATAAATGAAACATAAATGAATACTTATTATTATTATAATTTTTTTTTTATTTTTTTTTATTTTTTTGGAACAAACATGTTGACATTCACTGCTCAGGGGGATTACAAACCAAAGTTAAACAATGGGTTGGCAAAATGATTGTACTCCATAGTCTGAATTTAATAAAAAATAGTGGAATCCACTAAAATAGCATGAAATTCAAAAGTCTTTTGTCAGATTGGAATATTGTGCACTGTCTAGCAGATGTTTGGAAAGATACTAAAATTTAACTTTTACTGTCCATAGAATTTGCTGTTAAACAGTTTGAAGATACAAAGGGAAAACCAGTTGGATGAATAGGGGAGTGTATGTGAACCCACAGAACTAACAGACCCTGGACTGTGCAGCTGGACTTGGACTAGGCACTAAGAGTAAGTTCAGAAAATGTTTATACATGTTTTTAATATTGAAATTAATTTCCATCAAGACATGACTTAGCTAAGGTGAGCTGTACAGAATTCACCTCATTTCCATTTGTATTCCATTCCATATTTAATGTATGTTACAAGAGAGATACTACACTATGCTTCATTACTTTGATCACTTTCCTGTCCTACTGTAGTTCAACAATGCATGCAAGAGTACTGTTCTTGTTAGAGGCATGGTCTAGAGAAGACAGCTGGGGGGTTGAACAGCATTTCTATTTCAGCTGCTGAAGCATCCAGTAACTTTGGATGTCACCTAGACTTTCAGACAGAATACTTCCAGGCATACTTATTTGGATCAGTAAATAGCTGTATGCCATAACTACCATTGCTAATTTGGGGCAGGCACTCCAAAGTGCTTATACAGAAGAATGTATTCAAATACAGCATACATTTGTATGCTTGACAAGTTTAATATTTTAGTACACTTTTTGTATAGTTCTTTACATTTAGAAGAAATGTCGATTATTCTGTTCTTAATATGGATCTTGTTGGTATCATCAGGTTATCCAACAAGGTCTATTTTCACTCTGCATGAATATACAATATTCAAGACTGATCAAGTCTTAGACTGTCATGTAGATTAGCTAAACTTCTGCCCACAAAACTTTTAAAATATGTTGCTTTCTTAACCTGTAACCTAGCTCTTAGACATCTGTTTGGACATATTCTGGTAGTATCCATTGCCTACTTACCACAGAGATACTGTTTGGGAAGGGCATGTCATGACTTTCATTAGGTGTCAAGATCTTGCACATCGCTGTTGTCCAGTATTCTGTAGCTAGCAGATCAAAGTTCCCATTTTTGTGAAACAGCTGTAGGTCTGTCCTACAAATTTAGTTAGATCTGCTGAGTACCACAGATCATAAAGTATTTTCACCTTTTGAAAGTTACTCTATGTCTTTGTTTTTGTAAAGCTTTTTTCTATCGGGTTTCACTCTACTGATTAATGGCTAATATTCCTATCCCTTCATCAGCTCTTTCCCTTGTTTTATGATTTATAAATTTCAAGAGGAAGCTAGTCCATGCAAAAATTACAATGTTCAGCAAGCATCTCCCACTGCACAGTGCGATGGCTATAGCCTTCATTACAGCTTACTGCTTATGCATATCTAAAATTGTAGGTGAGGAAAGGAGTACAGAAGAAGAATGCATATACTGGTAGTCAGCTACATAATGTATTATCTAAGTGCTAGCATTCTCCCCTGTGCCTCTGCTCTGTAGCTCTGTAAATTATGAACTAGTACAAGATCATACTGGAGACCATGACGTGGAGATTAATTCCGCGTTGCCTTGCACTTAAATTCATCATTAACATATGTGCACCTAAAATGGGTACAAGAAATGCTTTCATGCACTGCTATTTTGCAGAGATGAACTCTGGAGCAAATACCAGCATATTGCCGCATGCAAACAAACACACAACCTCCCACACCTAAAATATTGGTACCTTATAGTGACAACAGAAAATGATGTGTCATTAGTAAAGACAAAACTGAATCTTTCTCAAAATGCCTTGATTCTTCCTCTCAAATGCCACAGTTCCAAAACACTTCTTTATCTTAAGCAAACAGCTACAAGGCATGAAAATAATGCCAAATATTCACCAGGTCAGGTAGAATGAAAATAACAAAAGCAGATGCAGTCCATCAGTGTTACTTTACTGGTCTGTAAAAGCAAAAATTCTAGACATCTCAGTAAATTACGCTCTCTTTGGAACTATGCACAAAATTGGTGACAAATAAACAATAAATGTAAAGTCGTTTGATTCTAGAAATACTAATTTCAAATTGACTTCCAGTATCTGTATTGCTAAGAAGCATCCGAATGTCTCAAGTATGAGAAGCCAAATAGTTATCAATATTTACCACCTCTCCATTTCTGTTTTGTGATGATCCCACTAGTCATGTTCTGAAAGGAATGAAGGTCAAGTTTTTTCTAAAATTTATGATTGCTTTTTTAGCCAACTTATGTTCCAAACAGAAATCTACAGTATGATTCTTCTGCCTCACTTTGCGTAATGAAACAGTGGAGTAGTCAGCAGGATATTCATTTAGGATGAAGAGGTTTGAATTTTGAATGAGATCAACTACTGGCTTAATGCATGGAAATAGGAAATTTGAGTCCCCTGTGACTTAGTCTCCTGCCTTTGAAAAGACAAAATATTTACACAATCCATTGAACTGCTCTTTGAGCCAAACACCTCACATTCCCATCCAACCTAACAGGGGCTAATCTCTTGAGATGTAGCACATTTTTTACCCTTACACTTGTAAGAAACGCTCAAAGTCAAAAATTTCAGGTTAGGCAAAGATCTTAGTGATAGCAGCAAAGTTTATTCATTATTGCAATAATGGGTGCTCGCCACCTATTGGCAAGGGAGAAATTGCGCACCAGTCAGCGAAATTCATTCTATTATATACCCTAAACGCAACACAAGCAATGCTCTCCTGACGCTTGTTCATTGGTTGAGTGTCTCAGGCTCACAGTCTCCCTGATGCTGTTGCTACGACACATTTCCATATAAGGTCTGTTACCAGCCTGTTGTTTTTTGGTATGTTTTGTACTTTCCTATGAAGATAAGAGGGCAGTGTTTCCAAGAATGAGCACATTTGTTCTGTCATGTGCTAGGCTCTCCCCACCCTGCATGTTTACCTTGTCTTGTGTCTGTCTCAATTCTACCCAAGTCAGAATGCCCCCAGTCTTATCTTTACTCTGTTCAGCAACTTTCTTTGCGGGAAACAAACAAACAAAAAAACAAACAACCCCCCCCCAAAAAAAAAACAAAACAACAACAACAAGAACAAAAAACTTATATAACTGTTTCACAAGAGGGTTATAAGTTCGGTAGAGGCCTACTCTGCATACAGAAAATACTGGAAACTTCCACTGCAAAAACACAATCTACCTCTCACACATTGGAATACCACCCTTACGTTGGAACAATTCAACTTGCAAAATTCAGTGATGTGTGACGACCAGTGATCTGATCCACAGAGCTCATTTAAAGCAGTTCTGTATTGAAAAAATATTACATCTTCAAATGAATTGGGACCTGAAATAAAAGTAAGAGTATTGTCCATTCTCACTAATAATAATCATAATAATCATAATAACACATTAACAGAAAATAGGCCAATAAGAAATGGCTGGCCATTTTTGGTATTTGATTCCTTTAAAACATACTTTCATGTCTATTGATGATGATCATAATTAGTGTTTTAATGAGACACCTGAAGAAGAGCAGACATCAAATCTGCCATTCTTAGGACTGCTGTGAAATCACTGAAAGTTGTTTTCAATGCAGTACAGGATGAATAATATGTAAACTCTGAAAAACTGCTCACAAATATATGAAGGCATTGTTTTTATGCAAATCATATCATGCGTCGCACAAAAACAGATGATTATTTTAAATATTTGAGAACGTTTAACCCAATTGTTCCTGAAACACTAAATGATAACTATTTCCAAAGATTATAGACTTCATAAAAGAGCACTATGACCCCAAACCATCAGCAGTTGGATTGAGTCTGAAATGTAATGGCAAGGGTCAGCATTAAGGTGAATCTACTTTTGTATATGTTGCAACGTAAAGCTATCAGACGAGTTCTGTGAATTTGGAGGCAGCAAGAGACACCAAGTTATCTGACAGATTAGCATGGGAAGTAAATGAAACTGTCACACAGAAATGACTGCTAGCAGAATCAAATTTAGATTTAAAATGCATCCTGGAAATATCTCTTAGAAAAGCTTCAACAACAAAGAATTCACTGACTTCCCAAAGGGCAGGAGGTTGTATATTACACCAAATCAATCAGCCATGCCCCTCCACTGAAATACAAAAGAAGAACTAAAAGTGACTGAAAAAAAAGGAGTTATCAAAAGAAAGAGAGAGACCCTATAATTATATTGCAGCATTTAAAGATAGAAGAAGCATTATTCCAACGTGTGCAAGAAGAGATCCAGAGTGATCCATTTCTTTTGGAAGATCAGAGCATTCTTGTATGCTGAAGAAACCAGACGTGATGTCCTTGTTTCCATATCAGTAGGAATGTTCTTGTAACTCTAGCAAACCACTACTGAACCCAGAAATATGTGCAAATGGAACAGATCCACTACTGTTCCTTTTTTACTAGACACAATCATTTGTTTTATATAAAGGTTACTATATTTAAGCATATAGGTAACAAATAGGTATTGCGGGCTTCTAAAATCTAGAAGAACTAGAGAACGAATGCTCCTCAAGTATTCCCAGAGCAAAAGGTACCTTCTTTCAACAGATTCCTTTTTCTAAATTCATTTATTCTACATCATTTCCCTCTCCAAAGAACACTGGATGGAAACTTTCAGAACTTTTTTCAGCACAAAATACTAGGCTGTTCTAGGCTGTTCTGAAGAATTAAAAGGATTATTAAAAAAAAAAAAAAAAAAAAGAAAAAGATGCAATTGGATAGCTAACCCTATATTTATTTTATTCAAAATGAAAGGTTTTAGTCTGTCAGTGAGGTTCAGTCAAACTCATCTCGATGACCAGCCAAAATGTACAGTATTTCAGCATGATGCAAACATCAGCGCTACCAGACAACCACCTTTGGAAGCCTGCAGTATAAACAGACGTTCATTCTGTATTCTGAAAATGTGCCGGTTGGTATTGTAAAGTCATAAAACTGTTTTGAACAAGCATCTTGGAATTCCTTCAGTGGCAAACCATAGCCAGCTGCAGTCAACCAGCTCTGTAATATTTTTAATTTGTTGAGTATATGGGAAGAAAGAATGGTGCAGCGGGGGAAAAAAAAAAAAGCAGAAATGATAGGAGCATGCTATCCAACAGGAATTAGTGATCTAACAGCCTTTGTATCATTATAGTGTGCTAGCCTAGGTTGTTCAAACTCTCAGATTGCCTCCCTGCTGTTCTAGATGCTTAAGTATCAGAACAGTCTTTCTTCCCAGCATTCAAGGATATTTCGTCTATGATCTTACTTCCAATGTTAAAAGCAAAATAGAAAGACATAATTTAACTGAGAGTATAAACAAACAGAAGAACTGCCATTCTCAAGATATTTCTAACTGTACTTCAGTGATTTTTCATCATTTTAAAGCATGACAAAGTTAATTTTTTCTATTCTTCAAATGTGGAAATATCAAAAGCAGCATTTGGAAAAACATGAAAAACTTGTATGTGTGCATAAGTCCCCACTATTTAAGTCAGAATTCTCTATCTATCTTCACACATTTTTTTTTTAAATTGAAATAGCGACCCTATGTAATTCCACTGAGGCCTGAGTAGAAAGCACTCGTCAGTTCCTAATATTTACAAACATGTTTTCCCTACAGGCAAACTTAGTGTCAATTGCTACTAAATCACAGAATCACAGAATCACTAAGGTTGGAAAAGACCTATAAGATCATCCAGTCCAACCATCCACCTATCACCAATGGTTCTCGCTAAACCATATCCCTCATCACAGCATCCAAACGTTCCTTGAACACCTCCAGGGTCGGTGACTCCACCACCTCCCTGGGCAGCCCATTCCAGTGCCTGACCACTCTTTCAGAGAAGTAGTATTTCCTAATATCCAGCCTGAATCTTCCCTGGCACAGCTTGAAACCATTCCCTCTAGTCCTATCACCAGTTACACGAGAGAAGAGGCCGACCCCCAGCTCACTACAACCTCCCTTCAGGTAGTTATAGAGAGCAATAAGGTCTCCCCTGAGCCTCCTCTTCTCCAGACTGAACAATCCCAGCTCCCTCAGCCGCTCCTCATAAGGCCTGTGCTCCAGACCCCTCACCAACTTTGTTGCCCTTCTTTGAACACGTTCCAGGGCCTCAATGTCTTTCTTGCAGTGAGGGGCCCAGAACTGGACACAGTACTCAAGGTGCGGCCTCACCAGAGCTGAGTACAGGGGGACAATTACTTCCCTGCTCCTGCTGGTCACACTACTTCTGATACAAGCCAGGATGCCATTGGCCTTCTTGGCCACCCGGGCACACTGCTGGCTCATGTTCAGCCGAGCGTCAACCAACACCCCCAGGTCCATTTCCTCTACACAGTCTTCTAGCCACTCCGCCCCAAGCCTGTAGCGTTGCTTGGGGTTGCTGTGGCCAAAGTGTAGGACCCAACATTTGGTCTTATTAAACCTCATTCCATTGACTTCAGCCCAGCTATCCAGCCTGTCCAGATCCCTCTGTAGGGCCTCGCTACCCCCAGGCAGATCGACACTTCCAGCCAACTTGGTGTCATCTGCAAATTTACTGAGGGTGCAATCAATGCCGTCATCCAGGTCATCAGTAAAAATATTGAAGAGGACAGGCCCCAGCACCGACCCCTGGGGAACACCACTCGTGACCGGTCGCCAGCTGGATTTAGCTCCATTGACCACCACTCTCTGGGCCCGGCCCTCCAGCCAGTTCCTTACCCAGCCAAGAGTGTACCTGTCCAAGCCACGGACTGCCAGCTTCTGCAGGAGAATACTGTGGGAGACAGTGTCAAAGGCTTTGCTGAAGTCTAGGTAGACTACATCAACAGCCTTTCCCTCATCCACCAGGCGGGTCACTAGATCATAGAAGGAGATCAGGTTGGTCAGCAGGACCTGCCCTTTGTGAACCCATGCTGGCTAGGCCTGATCCCCCGGTTGTCCTGCACTTGCTGCATGATCTCCCTCAAGACAATCTGTTCCATAACCTTCCCTGGCACCGAGGTCAGGCTAACCAAGATAACCAAGATCTCTGAACCATCTGAGTTAGGAATACTAAATGTAAAATTACAAGCTCAGAATTAAAATAGTAGGTTATGTGCTATTAATGGACAATTTGTCTATTATTTATTTACTTTTCCTAAATATCACTGCTCACTCGGCTATTCAAAAATTGATGAAATTTTTATGAGCGCCTACTATTGTTAGTGAAATACAGAAGAAGATATATAATAGCTCTCCAGGATACAACGTATTTTTGAGAATGGATTTAAAAACATAAGCCAAAAGTTAACGAGGGATAAATTGTAACTTTTTGAGTTTAATCACCAATGCATCTCATTTACCTCACTAAAAAAAAAAAATCAATAAAAAGGCAAATTTGACAAAACGTTTTAAAGACTGAACTTCCAACAGCTTCTTCATGACATAAAGTGTATTTACGCTCAGAAAATCACATCTTACAAAGATGAGTGTGAGAAATGATGTCTGCGCTACCAATAATCTTTCTCTATTGGACTTGCTCAGTATGAGCCAGTTAGCTCGGTAATGCAGAAGGCTCCACGGGCACGCAACCAAAGAGAATAAAGAGATTCCTGAGCTTTCAGGAGAGAAATAAAAGTTGCATCTTACGGATTCTGGACAATGTATTTATGGAATAAACAAGGTAGTGAACTGATGTTAAACATTCCTGAGAAGTGGCATTGTCTTTTTCCATTCCCTTTAATTTCCTGATAAATGTACATCAGTGACTCTCAAAGTGTCACGAAAGTGTTTCACTTAGAGGGCAGAACAGTAAGAGCGTACCTAAAAAACTAAATGTAGTTTTTCAAAGTTATCTTGTCTAGACCTTACGAGCAGAACAAATAATATCACTACTAAAGTTTCACTCCTAGTTCCTAGCAAGTTTAGTCACATTTCCTTCAAAGCAGAAAAGTGCAAAGGGCAGAAAAGAAGTCCATCTAATTTTTTGTACATTGATATTGTGTTAAGGCAGAACAATTCTTTACGGATACAGTTTAACACCATATCCCTAATTAGTAAAAGCTATTCAGTTTTGAAATCTCTTGCATAAAAATTGGCTTCAATATGTCAATACATACAGCTAAACCTCTCAAATCCTTCTCATCCTTCAACCTACTGCCAGTTTTCAAAATGTCGGAGCTCTAAAATTCTTTGTAAGTTTTTCCTGCAGGCAATATTGAAGTAAGAGTAGTAGCAAGAATGTGGGTCTTCTGAACACGTGACCAGTGAAGTACAAGACGGCTTCAACTGGGGAAACTCTGCAGCAGCAGCAAGTCCTCATGAAGAGCATCCAGGTGAACAAAAATTTCATGAGAAGATTGTCAATGCAAGTAAAGTATGTTCTTCTGAATAGCAAAGTATAATAGTTAAGTTACGAAGTTTAGAGTAATCTGATTTGGTTGACTAAGTGCCAAATGCTCTCAGAACAAAGTCAGAGAATGAGGTTTCTAAAATTCAATTGCTTATTCAGTGGCATTGGATCATAAACATACCAGTATCAGAAACTGATGTCTTTGCAATTGCATCTGCTCTCTATGAAGCCATTTAAGTGTATCTAAAGGATGGCTTGAAATTAGATCTTCCTCCCTAACTAAACAGGTATGAGTTGACTATAAACCATTGGATTGGTGGTTTATGTGAATATTTCAATCTACATAGATTCATGGATCATTATACAAGGTCCTTTTTTTTTTCTTGAAGGTTATGTTTGTAAGATTATCTTACAAGGTCTGAACATTAAGAAAAAAGACACTGTATATTTTAAGCACTTTTAATATGTACATAAACAAAGTAGCTACCTGCTCTTTTAGATAAATAAAACGTCTTTTCCAGATGTGGATATAATTAACATTCTAGACACTGACACGGTTAAGCAGAAGTTTGCACAAATAGAGATAAACATTCTGTAAGAGATTTGAAGTACTTTCCATTTTGTACTGGTATATGTTATTTATCTAGCCTTCCTCCTGCTTCTCACCAGATGCATTCATCAAAATCTGTTCAGATCACAATAATGTTTTCTGTAAAGTCATGGGTAGGCGAGGATGGTGTTATGCTATTAACGTATGGCATAAATTGCACTTCTTCAGTACTGTCAGCATGATTAATACTCAAACTACAGTTATCAAAATCAACGTGTGATTTAAAAGCTTTATTTATTTCTTAACATACTGGAGTATACTTTGTTATCTGATGCAACAAACTAACTTTGCTGCCAAAAAATCAGCCTTCATTGCTTCAACTCTCAATGGACAATATTCTGTACATGATAGATTTAGATTTCCCTGAAAGCTGTTTGAAGACATTGAAAATGACTTCCTAAAAATCCCATCAAGAAAGTGCTTAGTAGTCAGATATGCTCAGGGAGATAACAGTAAACTCTAAATTCTACAAATGATTTCAGTAACTCAATGATTTTAAATGAGAATTCAATAGGAGAACATTTTAGATGGATCTGTCTACAAACACACAGTCACATACGAAAATATTCACACAAAAGAACACAAACCCTACATTGTGATATCTTCAATAATGCACTGCAAAATAAAACCAGCTGTTCACTTAAAAATGCGTTTTTATTTCTTTGGTCTTCTCACAAGCAAGAAACAACTATCCTAATTAACTGAAACATTCAGGGTTTATGCAATTTTTTGTTCTATACTGAAACAAAAAATCAAATTCCAAATTCTTAAATTAAAATAAGAGTATGATGAAAATCCAGTGAGACAGTGGCAAAGCATTGGAATGAAAAACTAGAAAGAATGCCTCAGAATTATTCCTTTAGATTTAAGTCCCCCTGGTAATCTAGTCTAGTCTGAGCCACATGTCACAGGGTTATCTGGACCAGTCTATGCCCGTGACAGGGACAGTAGGCCCAAGGGCTCCCTCCCTGGTTCCCCCCCCCAAAACGGGAAGGGAAAGGAAAATAAACAGCAGTGGCACTGATCTAGGGAGGAAAACTTATTTTGCTAACTATGATATAATACAATCTAATTGAAATTGAGACTAATAAAACAAATAAAATAGGGGAGAGAGAGGGAGAGAGGGAGAGAGGGAGAGAGGGAGAGTTTTCAGAGCATCTGAAAAACTGCCTGCGTTCTTTGCCATCTGAAAAAGGAAATTGGGCAAAAACAGTTCCATGGAGAGGTTTGCCCTTTCCAGAGGCTGGAAGGACCCAAACTGCTTTTCCCAACACACTCTTTACATGTACTACGGGGACTTTATCTCCCTCTACAGTATGTAGGAAGCTGGATTGGGTAGGACCATCACGATTGATAGATCCTCTGGTATTGACCAACCAGGTAGCTTCTGCCAAATGCTTCTCCCAGTGCTCAAATGTTCTGCCACCCATTGCTTTCAGTATAGTTTGTAACAACCCATTGTATCATTCAGTTTTACCAGAGGCTGGTGCATGATAGGGGATATGATAAATCCACTCAGTGCCATGATTTTTGGCCCAAGTATTTACAAGAGAATTTTTGAAATGAGTCCCATTATCTGACTCAGTTCCTTCTGGAGTGCCATGTCGCCACAGGACTTGTTTCACCAGACCCAATATGGTGTTTCAGGTGGTAGCATGGGGTACTGCATATGTCTCAAGCCACTCAGTGGTTGCCTCTACCATAGTAAGCACATAATACCATTGCGAGATCATGGCAAGGTGATATAATCAACCTGCCATGCCTCCCCCTATTTATACTTTTGCCATCGCCCTTCCCTCCAAAAAGGTTTCATCCTCTTGGCTTGTTTAATTATGGCACAAGTTATTCATGACTGTGACATCACATGATTAAAGCCCATCTGATATATACATATATCTCTGCCTGTTCTCTTATTCAAGACTCCAGCCCCCATCTGATAAATATTCTCCATCAGAACAAACAAAACTATCAAGTTACTATCACACACTGAATTTCAAGTGGAGATGAAGGGGGTAGTTGAGAAGCTCTATTCTAAACATCATATTTATGTCGGGGTTGTTTTTCTCCCTATTTTCCCACCAAACGAGTCAGAGTTTCGCATAATAGAAGTATTTTCTGGAACCATTATTGTCATCTATTCATCTATGCTTGTTTTTTGTGTGTTTGTGTGGTTTTTTTTTTTCTCCACAAACACCACACTTTCTGAAATTGTCTAAAATTTTGTAATGTTGTCACATTATCCCATATTTTGTTGAGCCATCTAATTTAAAAAAAATAAAACAACTCTGCTATATCTTTCATTGAAGTTCATCCATTACTATAGAAACAGCTGTATATCATTTCATTGAATTGCTTGAAATGACTAATTGTGGAACAGTGAATGTAAGAATTCATGTGTTGGTTAAAATTCATAGTCTTGGCCAGAGTCAATATGAGATACAAATAGTCAAATATTAAAGGATGGTCCTAAATAAACAAATATCAATGGTTTAAACATGCTTCATCTAACAGTACCACTGAATTGTGTACTTTATTGAACTGCTCTTGAAGAGAGAAGACTGAAATGCAGGACTTATTCCATTGCAGAACTCTGGATGATTTATCATTCCAGTAATTTGTTTTAAGTTAAAACTACTGGATCAATGGAAACTTAATAAATTGTTTTATGTTGATAGAAAGGATATATTGGGTCTAAGTAATCAAAATTAGAATGTCTAAATTTTCTTTTAGTACTTTATAGAAATTAAGGCTGGGTTGATATATTGCAATTCATTTTTCCACCAGTTTCTTCATGAGAAAACACATGCAATTTATTTTTTTAGATATATAGATGAAGGCAAACAAAGCTTACAAACACACACACACCCCCCCCCCCATGAAGGAATTGCCATTTGCTTGTAAATTACCTTTGTCTTTCAGAATTATAAAAATTTATCATTAACTGGCTATAAGAAGCTGTCATAGTTTTACAATTTTTGGTTATTAGTATTCCACATCGTAACATCTTGTAGTGCACTGGGAGTAAAAGAGTTAATGCTCCAGTTCCATGGATCGTGGATACTTCCAGGTACCTGGTTCTCAGAAGAGAAGAACTACATACTCCATGCCCCAGAGCACTTTGCATTGTTCTGTTTCCTTTTTCCATTCAGAGGGAAAGATAAAACTGTTCCCTTCACTATACCTCCTGTATTGCTCTCCCTCACAACAGAGTATAAATTACTGAGCACAGGTTTTTGCTAGCACTGTTTCATCATTCAAACTAGCCACACCGAAATTTTAAAAATGTATTTCTTTCATTCAGGAACTGCTTAGAATGAGATAATTAATGGCTCTTATTTGAGCCAAACTCAAAGAAAAATATCCCATTGACTTCAACGAGCAATGAATTGGGTCCAAAGGGCTCACATAGGATTTATCCTGGACTTCTAGTAAGCCTCTACACATCAATGATCTTAACCTACCTTGAATTTACGAATGAATAAGGCCAAGGATATATTTTTAATGGCTATTTCAATTTTCAAATGTAGTAAAAAAAAAAACTGCATCTGTATTTTGATCAATCATTTGGTCATTACTTTTAAATAATTTATTGGTCTATATAACGCCCTCTGTAGTCCATTTGTATTTTTCACAGTAGTAAACCTGTGAGACAGTAGAGAATATTACATGCTGATTAAAGGATACACATTCATTGTCATGCAAATGACGATGCCTTCAAATGTTAAGATTAGGGAAACTGACAAAAAATAGAAGGGCATAATTCAGGAAACAGTTACCCACCCCAGATGAGGGAGTTCTACAGATTTAATTAAAAAATGTACAGAATGTGTTACTGTCAATTAAAGTACACCCCATGCAATTCATTAAAGCCTTCTCCCTTGTGCAAGTGACAAACACTCCATTATGCACAGGAGAAATGAAGCAGAGCACAAAGGGACAATGGCAAATTAAAAAGGGACTGACGTTTTCATAGCACAAAATTATGTTATTCAAAAATCAAGGAATTTGGACAAAAAGGATGAAACGAGAGAAAAAAAAATGCCAAAGAAGAGGCCTTATTTGTTTACAGAGCAGTTAGGACAGAGAATTTACAATGGTAATTAAGCTATTATTCAATGACAAAAAGTAAAAAAGAAGCAGTTACTAAAGAAACCTCACTGACACCTGGCCTAAAAAGATATATACCTTGGTTAGAAAGCACTTGAAATAAACAATGAGAGAACTTCTCTTTACACTGTTTTATCCAAAATGGAATGAGCCAAATTATCTCTGTCACTTCATTTGTCTCTTTCCTGTTCTTCTCTATACTCTTTTCTTATTGGACTAAAATACCTTTCACAGCTCCCATAAGTAGCTGTAAACAGGCATTTACATAGTCTGGAAGTACTTTCCCTATTTCTTTAGCACTCCTTGCCTACTTAGTGTCATTCACTGTATTGTTTTGAAATATAAGTGGAAAAAAAAAAAGATAAAATTGAATGATGTAGGTTCCATTTGTATCGTCTTAAAAAGCAGTTTTGACTTCATTACAGACAGCTGCCCAGAGAGATTATGGAGTTTCGTTCTCTGGGGATATTCTAAACCCACCCAGATGCCTGCCAGTGCAACCTGCTGTAGGGAATCCGCTTTAGCAGGGAGTTGGACATGATGATTCCCAGAGGTCCCTTTTGACACCTATGATTCTGAGATTCATTAATCTTTCCAAGCTCCCCAGTTCTGGGAACGAAACTAACTTTGAAATGGAGTCTTAGTATACAGCTTAAGCATATATTAGGTAAATTTCAAGTAAGCAGCCAAGTCCAATGAAAAGTATTCCATTCATACTAAGATGAGATCTTCCACTCCTTCTAATATATTCCCAAAGTAGCTGTAAAGCCAACCTACGTAACCACACCAGCAGCTTCCAGGTCAACAAATGATGTGCATACATGTGTATGAGCGTGACTGCAGTGACACTGTATAAAACAGAAGCAATCCTGAAATGAAAACCAAGACCAGAAAACTCAAGTGCTTACATTTATAAGCTTACCTTTTAAGTATAATTATTACTGTGTCTTACAAAATTTAAAATTGGTACTAGTTATTTTTAGAAAATTGCTTGTTTTGACTTAAAGCTGTAAAAGATTAGTTTGGTACTTTTTCTTCCTTTTGCATTTCGTTTCTGTCTCCCATAGCTATTTTAAGCCTTTTGGTACCCTCCTTAGACAAGTGCTAATAGAAAAATAAATCTGTCTTATGTATGGAATTGAACGCAATCTGCCCAATTTTAGTTACAAACTCCAAAATACAGCTATGCAAGCAAAGAAGGGAAATGAAAACAGTTTTCCTAACTATTTGTTATGAGCAGATACATCAGTTAAATTCCAATTATAGGGTCAGTTTAATTAGACAGGGTATTGAACACAAGTGTCCAGGTGCTATGATACCATGAATAAGTTCATACTCCTTTAATATATCTTCAAAATCATCAGATGCAAATCAAAACAAATTGAGGAAGTGATGGTAGTATATTACTTAGATGCACTCAGATTCCAAGCCTAACCAACAATAGTCAGATTTGCAAAAACCATTTCTAATGCTTCAAGCTTAACAAGGTCAGGTATAAAACTTGGTGCTGCATATACATTTCTCCTTTACTGACTTCAAGTCAGCCACCTCAATGGCCAGATTAGCTCTGCACTTTCAAGTAGCTTTTGATTGCTAATGAGCAGACTGGCATCTAAATATCACATCCCTTATATATCCATTATTATGAATATACAAACCTAGGCATAGCCACACTTGTCCTCCATACATTTTTTGCCCTAAATCTAAGAACGGATCCAATTTACTGAGACCATTGTAGCAAGAATAAAGCTGGTTATTACACAGGTACCAACAAAAGCTGAGGTTAAACTACTTAAATAGCTTGTGTATTTTAAGCAGTTAATAAAAATGAATATTTGAGCACTCACTGCTTGAAAGTGGGAGACATGTTTTTACATTCAGTTTCACAGTTTCCCAGTACCAAAAATATTGATCATTTCATTACAGCAGAAGTTTTCTGGGTACAATCTTGTAGTGAATATCATATTTCTGCAAATATTCAAGATACACTAAGTAGTTTAGAACAGCAGTGTCAGATTCCTGGAACTGCCGTATTCCAGTCAGCCATGTTCCGGGACAATACACAGCACTCCTAACAAAAGCAGTCTCAGATTAAGTAATGCTCAGGTCAAGTTTAACGAGTATTTAAAGTTCATTGGAAACTGCTGTCCAACTCCTGTGAAATTCCCCAAAATTGCTTGACTCAGTTCCCATCTTCTAAGAACCAGTGTATCACTTTAAAGTTTTGAATTTATGTCTGCTCAATCGCCATTTCATCAGTTATTCCAGGCAAAAATTGCATTTAAAAAAAAATAACTATTTTCTTGCTTGAGCTAATTTCTACAGATAATCAATTCTTTTATGTGGACATTAACAAAAAACTCATAACTTGTCTCATTTGCTTATTTTTAATCAAGTTTAAGTGCGTATGGATTACAAAAAGGATGCTTTTAAAAACATTAATTATACTCCTTCCATACCCCATAAAAGCAAGTGCTGCTTCTTACTAGGTGGAATCGGCCTCTCACTGCAGTTCAAATAGAAATGGATAAGAACTTTTCTCCTTAATCTTAAAAGAAGTAATGACTAAGCAACAACAAATTGCTCAGAAAAATTTGAGCAGGTTATGGAAGGCTGAAGAACTCACTCTGTTTTATTTACTACAGCTTTTGGTGGCTTTAAATCACCCGGTCATTTGTAGGCACAAAGCAGTTTGAGAGGAACCCACCGGCAACTTCTCCAGGCTTCTCAGTCGGATTCTATAGCCCAGGACCAATTTCCTTTGGACAGATGTGCCCATTCACAGACAGTAGGTTCAGAAAGCAAGGGACACTTGTAAATAATTCATTTACAAGCCAAGTAGTTGTACATGCAAGTAACCAATTGGCAGAGTTTGCAAATACATTAACTGGATAGCTTCGGGAGAAAAACAGTAGGCAAATGTTTTCACAAGCTGTTCCCAAAAATATTTTCATACAGGAAGATCTTTATCATCATTTTTCTTAACCTCACCAAGCCAGAAACATTGTGAGAAAGCACTTGTTTTAATTGTTTGGTACAATAGCCTGCAGTTGCTAACAAAACATACTATTTTCAACTTAGGTAGCCCACTGTGGAACCTTCTAGTATTTATTACACCAAATTACAGACTTTTTCATGAAGAAGTTTAGACATAAGTAGTTTAAAAGTAGTCTTGGGCAATAGCTCTTTTGAAGGTTTAACTCCCACATTTCCTCCAAGTACCTTCTCATTCCTACCGAGGATTCAGAGGGACTCTTTTCAACTCATCCTTTGCATACAGTTCATTGTAATTCAAAGTTCAGTTCCTCCTATCTTCTTACCATCAGATGGTAAGTGACATGAGGTGTGCTTTCCAAGAGTCCAGTGAAGTGCTTGCTCAAAGAAACATGAAGTCCTTTCACACCATGCTTTAGCTAGTTCAACAACTACTAGTTCAAGCTCCTTGTTGCACTGATTACAATATGCTACTATTCATAAAGAAGCAACAGCTCATGCCAATAGTTGTAAGCTCTGTGTTAACGACTCTATTCGTCTCCCAAAACGATTCCCTTTTAATGTTCAAGTAAATGTAAGGATTTTGCTCAGCTGCGAGTAGACCCGTCACCAAACCTGCTTCTTCTCCTGGAGAATGCCACAATGTATGGCATACCCTCAGCAGGATCTCTCGCCTCACACTGTACATTCAGATCTCCCTTTCTTTTCCCATCCAACAATGCTTTTCCCACCATGTGTGTAACTTCAGGGGCATGATCTCATTCCCATTATGTAGACATCATGGGACAGCTTGCACAACTGGAATGCTATTGTGGATGGCCGTGTTCTTTTTAGGGAAGACAGACCAGCAAGGTGGTGGAGTTGCTGTTCCAGTGAGAGAACTGGAATGTATTAAGCTCTGCCTAGAATGAAGAACTAGTGGAGTGCTTGTGTGTGAGGCTCAAGAGGCAGGTAAATACTGGTAACTTCACTGGGGATGTTTGTTAAAGGCCGGGATAAGGAAGTTGGTAAGATCTTCTTCACATAAGTGAAAGTAGCCTCAGAGCTGTGGGCATTATTTTTCACGGTAGGCTCAAACCACTCTTCCAGTTGTTAGGAAACCAACACTGCCAGGCATGGTCATTCCAGGAGGTTCCTTCAATGTGTTGAAGATAAAATTTCTGACACAGGAGATGGAGGAGCAAATGAGGAGAGGGGTGCTACTGGAGTTTTTTCTCCCTCTCGAGAATGGGCCATCTGGGGATGTGAAGACTAGGGGCGGCCTTGAGCATGGAGGCTGTGAGACAGTGGAGTTCAGGATCTTGTGTGGAAGATGGAAAGCAGTGAGTAGGATTGAAACACTGGACTTTGAGAGAGCCAAGTTTGTCCTCTTAAAGGACCTACTTCGAGGTATCCCTTGGGTTAGAGCATTGGAAGGGGTCCTGTGAGCAGTTGTCAACACTTGAGCATTACTTCCTCCATGCTCAGGAGCAGTGCATCCCTAAGAGTAAGAAATTGAGCAAAAATGGCAGGAGGCCTGCGAGGGCAAATGAGGAGTTTGTGGATAAACTTGAAGGGGAGAAGGAAGAGATCGGATGAGGAGGGCTAAGGCCCACTTAGATCACCTTTGGTGAGGGAGGTCAAGGATAAAAGAAGTTGACAAACTTGCAAACAGCAGAAAGAAGACTAAGGATGTGTGGGCCTGCTGCTTTATGAGGTAGGGGCCACTGTTCTCTATCACATTCTCTATGATCTTTCCTGTAGGAAAGGTGCCCAAGGACTGGAGGATAGCCAAATCACTGCAGTCATCAAAAAGGGCAAGAAGGGTGACCTACACAATGGTCTCCCTTCTAAGAGAGACATCTTTCACTTTGTTTATCTACTCCTCTGCAGTTTTGCTTCAGCAAGAACTTCTACGTATAACTCTGTTCTTCTCATTTCAGTGTATGCCCCCAAAATTCTGGTAACAATTAAGATTACTTCCACCTGATGGGAAGTGGGTGTTATGCGTAGGGAGTAGTATGCCTAAGAATATCTGTACCAAAATGGAACAGCTAGATGTAGCTAGCTGAAGTTCTTGTGGTGGAGATCTGTCTGTCTTGAACTTGAAAAACAAAACAATGCTTCGTTTCCCCCCCCCC